>CM062297.1:874336584-874545039 GCA_031216915.1 Pictodentalium vernedei | reverse complement strand
GTCGTGGCTGCACGCTATCTTACGCCTCTTGCAACCCCTCCCCTTTAAAGCATGGGTAGCTAACCCTGATAAACATGACCACCACTTCCTGAAGAACACTGTCATTCAAAGTTGCGAACAGACCTAGGAACGACATGCACTGCGATACCGCATCAGGAGTGGGTGGAGGTCTAGGTGGGGAGGAGGTTTTGGACATTTTTAAAGACCAGTCTGGGATATATTAAAAATGATAAACATAGGCAACGCAACAGATGGGAAATTTGAATCTCCAAAGATTACTTTACCACCCACCCTGCAAATTTGTGTGGTATTACAGGATCCAACAACATATGTCTAGGGAAAGCACTGTCTAAAAAGTGCGGAATAACCATAAATAATTGGCCAACTCTCAATCCACATGTATACTAATCCTGCAACAGAAATATACCCACAGCTACTAAAATGGATCTTAAACACCATCATATTCGCTCGAAACAATATAACAACACACCCCGTCACCGTATTGAACCAAATAAACGACAATGGCCTGCAAAACTCGTTCCGACTTTTATTATTAATTAATTAAAAATCGGTAATATGCACTAAAACTATAACGTGAGCCAACACAAAACGTTTTGATTTTTAACTGAAAAATTATTGACTTTCCTGAAATGTTACTACATTACTGGTAACGTTTCTTACGTTACTGGTTATGACACTACTTGGGGGCGCGGTGGCTCAGTAGGTAGAGGTGCAGGCTGCAAGCCGAGAGGTCCTCGGTTCGAATCCCACCTGCAGCAACCGCGTTGTGTCCTTGGGCAAGACACTTCACCCCGCTTGCCTACATGGGGGCACGATGACGCTGTGTACTAAGGCGTACTGCACGTCGATGGTGCACATGTCTTCAACCAATCTAACCCTGCCTGTGCCGCGGTGCAGAGTTCAGAGTTACGATGTTGGGGAGCTGACCTCTGCTCGTCGTTGCTCGGTGGTTCTCTCCGGGTACTCCGGCTTCCTCCACCCGTAAAACTGTCACCGACATGATATGACCCTGGATGTTATTGTGTCGTTAAACCAAAAAAAAAAAAAAAAAAATGACACTACTTGCTGATTTCTATTACATTGCTAGTTGATTATTACACCCCCCGGTTAATTTATGTTCCATTATTGATTAATATTTTTTTCAGAAGAACCTGGAAGATTTTGCCCGAAAAGTGATGCTGTGGAGATCATTGAGGAGTGTGGAACCGAGATGGGTGAGCGGGAGATGGCGGCCCTCTACTTCAAGCTCAAAGTCAGCCCTATTTAAAAATCCAACACAGGGGAGGGGTGGGGCGACGGGAATTTGGTTTGCCGAGGCATACCCGAGGTGTCCAACACCGAGGTGGGGGAGTGTATGTTGGGGGTGTCACCCTCCGGTTAGTGGGGGTTAGAAGCCTCCCCAGAGAAATTGTTTTAACTCTGAGGCTCCGAGAACAATTCTAGTGCCTCCGGGTTCCTCAGTTATGACCTGTCCAGCTGCTGATTTTAGTCAATAACGTTAAAAATATAATGTTTGACATTTAAAAATCGCAAGCTGTTTGCTTTCGATTCATACACATTCAGCAATTATTTTCCGGCAGAATGAGAAAAATTTCCGACAGAACAGTTTATATGCTGCGGTTCGACACTCCCCCATCCCACCCATGGGGCATGCTGTCTCTGGAAATGTTTTTTAAAAAAACTGTTAGGCCTGTGTATCCAAAGTCATTAGACGCGTTTTCACTCTGATAAGACTGTAGTCCAAACTAGTCATGGGAAACGTGCCACACCAAAATAATTATATTATGGACTTTGGTTCCAAGTTTGGTCTTACAGGGCTGAATACCATATTTGGGGACAATAGACAGGGTGTTTGACACTACAGGAAGGTAATTGAAGTTTGGCTCAAAACATTATGAAAATTGCCAGAAAAAATTTATTTTCCCCGACTTCGCACCCCCTCCCCTCCCCCCCCCCCCCCCCACCCCCGGGCCAACATGGCCGTACGCCTGTGCACCTTATAATGTTGTTCTCTGCTTTCCATTATACCTTTGTCGGCCATTTATAGTCTACCGGTACCAGGCCTGCAATCAGAGTGTTTTTTAGAGGGGTGTGTGTGTGTGGGGGGGGGGGGCTACAAGTCATATATGTTTTTCTGTACCGATAAACCACTCTATGATAGCAGGAAAAAAAAAAACACTTGGAATATTCCTTCATACATATATGGCGAAAAACAGAAAGATCATAACGTTAATTGATTGGCGAGTGTTTCAAGTGAATACGACTAAATTTATTCAACAATAAAGTGAAGTCATTAATTTTAATGAATAACATTCATATTTTACTAGAATAGGTAACCGTTTTACTAGTTAAGTAGGGAGAATTCATGAGCAGAAGGGGGCGCGTTGGCTCAGTAGGTAGAGATGCAGGCTGCAAGCTGAGGGGTCCTCTGTTCGAATCCCAACTTCGGCAATCGCGTTGTGTCCTTGGGCAAGACACTTCACCCCCATTGCCCACGTGGGGGCACGGTGGCGTTGTGTACTAAGGCGTACTGCACGTCGGTGGTGCACCTGTCTTCAACCAATGCTAACCCTGCTTGTGTGGAGTTGGTATGTTGGGGAGCTGACAGTTGCTCGCCATTGCTCGGTGGTTCTCTCCGGGTACTCCGGCTTCCTCCACCCGTAAAACCGTCATGGTCATGATTAGCCATTGTGCAGAAATATGTGACCTTAAACACCAATAAATATAAATATGAAAAGCAGAATTTGCAATCAAAAAGTAGCGAGGCGGTATAATCTGGCCCTGCTTACTGCTACAGATACTTGTTTGGTTTTAATGAAATAATTATTTCGTTAAAACGAAATAATATTTTCGTTATTGCGAAATAATATTTCGATAAAACGAAATAATTATTTCCTTAAAACGAAATAATATTTCGTTGAAGAGAAATAATATTTCCTTAAAACGAAATATTATTTCGTAAAAGCGAAATAGAATAAGAGTGAAACGTGTCACTTCCCGGGCTCCATACAATACGTGGAGAGTGGATTGTAACTAAATCACCCGCGGAGTGGAGTTATCACCGAAACTATAACTTTCAAATTTTGTACATATCGACAAAAATAAAAGCAATGTTTCAGCCAGTGGACCTCCGGGTTTAACTGAAACTTTGCTTATGCTTGTTATGCCTTGCAACAGATTTGCAATTATTGCTTAGGTGGAATCTCCAGTTTACGGGTGATTTAGTGATAATACACTCTCCACGTCCATGTACTGTATATTTCGACCAATTCTTTGTTTTCATGCAGACACCATTTCAATACTATTTTTTTGAAATTTTCTATTAAAAAAAAGAAGCTATTCAAGGCCGTTCTCGATATATTTCAGCTTTTTTCAAGACCCTACAATAGCCAATTTCTTGAATTCGAGGCCCCGAGGGGACCCTGAAACGTCTTTCTGTGTATGCTTTCCTTTTGAGCAAGTTCCATGTACGATGAAATCAAAACTGGTTTACTTGCTGCTATTATTATTTCTCATTTGGAAGCATGACCACGTTCAGCGCCAGATTATTTATTTATAGTATTTGTTTATTGGTGTTTAAGGTCACATATTTCTGCACAATGGCTAATCATGACCACGACAGTTTTACGGGTGGAGGAAGCCGGAGTACTCGGAGAGAACCACCGAGCAACGGCGAGCAACTGTCAGCTCCCCAACATACTAACTCCACACAAGCAAGGTTAGCATTGGTTGAAGACAGGTGCACCATCGACGTGCAGTACGCCTTAGTACACAGCATCACCGTGTCCCCACGTGGCCAATGGGGTGAAGTGTCTTGCCCAAGGACACAACTCGGTTGCCGCAGGTGGGATTGTTCAGCGCCAGATATAATACATAAAAGGCAATAGTTTTTTAAATGGATATTTATTTCATTTGGATATTCCTTAAGTGTTAAGTTGCCGGAATAGCATTCAAAATGGCGGAAATGCTTTTGTATTTTTTTGGTCTGTCACTTAAAAAATCAAACTGTTCTTGTTCCCGGATGACACTTTCACAACAACATAAAAACAACAATGAAAACTGTGACCCGTCAAGTGTCTTGAAAGTTTATGTTGTGTGTCACAAAAGTCAGATTCATCGGTGCACACTGCCCATCATTAAATAAAAGGAGACCACTTCCAAGGAAGAAATGTGAAGGAAAGATCAATGCTGGCACTAACACGCCTCTGTTGAGACATTCCGTTACATACTTGGCAGTTTGCGTGTTTTCGATTATTTACTGCCAACACGACTCACCAACACACCAAGGGGAATAACTAATGACGGCATTACAATGATTGCACAACAGTCCAAGGCGTGTTGGAACCAGTTGTTCGTGTTCGCTCAGCAGCAATGCGAATTGATTGCCAGCAACTGTTTGCGTATCTGGATTACTTGGTCATTAACGAATTATGCGTTAAAAAGATATAAACGAGTTTTTTTCTTCAAAAAACAAAAGGGAGAAGGAGGCGATAAGCAGTTAGTATCAACTGAGCGCTACCATTTTTATTTTCGAAGCTTTTGATGGATATATATTTTTGTAGATACTTATCCAGACAGATTCATTATCATGACAGCTGCGAGATTTTGTTCTTACGGTTAGAGCTAGCCACTGTCGTTTACACATACTACCCGTTCTTCGGTCGATATTTATTCCTCCGACCTTGGTCGGGTGCAATAAGGTGAATGACGTGCGCGTTTATGTGCGTATGTGGGCGTGTCAGAGACAATAATTCGAAAACAATTGGGACTACAGTCACTAAGCTGCACATAATCGTAAATGACGATGCGAGGGTGTGTCACGCCCCATAGCCTGGTCCGTAACTTCAGGGTCAAGGTCACATTTCTAGGTCACACTAAAAACTCGGCTAATATTCGTATGACTCAAATGTAGTCCAACGAATCGGCCACATCCGCCGGCGTAACATGCAAATTCAGCAGTGGACAAAAATATTATTTTTCAAACATTTTCAACAAAACCATATCACGTGACTCCTCTTTGGAACGAGCTCGTTCCAATGAGGGTTCACATGATATGTTTTTTTTCATTTTTGTCTGCATTAGGTAAAGGGTTAAACAATATATCTTTTCTGAGAAAAAACAATATGTTGATGATGTGCACATTTTAACGACAATGTAAATTGGTTATTTAAAAACATTTGTTAGTTATTATTGGCTGCTCGTCGTTGCTCGGTGGTTCTCTCCGGGTACTCCGGCTTCCTCCACCCGTAAAACTGTCACGGTCACGATTAGCCATTGTGCATAAGTATGTGACCTTAAACACCAATAAATAAATAAATAATATAGTTATTATTGGCGAATCACAAGTGCTGATAGCGGAAAGTTGATACTGTGTTTCTAGTTTTCGTGCTACGCTTTCGTTTGATGTTTAAGTTCCGCTCCACAAATCATTCAGATAATTCCACAAATGACATGCCATTCATCATCTTGAAATTCAAATATTGACAAAACTTATGACTTGTCCGACGGTTCTTATAGGCAATTACTCCCCCCCCCCCCCCACTGCATGTGTAACATACGTCTGTCCAGGGTGAGATAGCAGGGAGAGACAGATGTATCCCACCCCACCCACGTGACGTTATACATTTATAACGTTTCTACGACGTTATGCATATCGTATCAGTTTTTTGCTACAAACTAATTCATATTGGCGTCATCAGAATGCCGTGTGTTCAAAGTTTGATGCTCTAAAACTCTTTAAACCCCAAGATGCCACCGTTCCTAATTGATTTCGTTGTATATACCTTTGGTATATACATAACTTTTGCATGCTCTTTCCGATGGTGTCATTAGTTTTTCAAAACAACAAATACCAAATGAGTTGATTACATCAGCACGTGACCGCCGATTACCTGTGGCTAACGTAACCGCTGTATGGTGGGGGGAGAAAAATAATCCCCGATGGGTACGGGTGTGGGATGGGAAAATCTCACCCTCGGGACAAGATATTTGGGCCAGACACGAGGCGAGTGTCTGGCCCAAATATCTTTCCCCGAGGGTGAGATTTTCCCATCCCACACCCGTATCCATCAGGGATTATAATAGTCTATGGGTGAGTTATTCAGACGAAGAGTCTATCAATCACTTTAATTACGTCCCCTGGGTTATGGTGTGTTTTATGTGCGTACTGGCACATAGAACACATTGGAACTGAGCGGACGATTAGCCATGACAGCTGTGAGGAACACAACATTGTCGATTACCGTGGCTAATTTGTATGGTAGTCTGACTCGCATATCGACAGCAACCATTTGATTCTCAATCCGGAGGTCGTTCGTGTCAGTTTACAAGCAATAGAGCTCCACCCACTTACTGTCCGTCGAGACAAATATATTTTCTGGGGGGGGGGGGGGGTGAGGGGAGGGTCAGAGTGCGATGACCCATACACTTTCCCAGGATTTTCATCACTGATCTGCGATATTTACTCCCAAGTAATCTTCAATTTTCATCGGGTGGATTTTCCGCATAGATAACACTACACAATTTTGGAGTTTGTTTATCTGTTTGATTGATTGCTAGGGTTTAGCGACACAGTGAAGGGAGTCGGATTGCCCTGAAAGGACCATCGATCAGCACCAAGCAACAGTCAGAATCTCCAATTTACGTTACCCTTTACCAGTACAAACATGCTTAGTAGTGGCTGAAAGCAAGTGTACAAACGACATACAACTAGAACCAGAACTTGTACATAATACAACCAGGGCTACTGCGTGAAACTACAACTGGAACTAAAGTTTTGGATAAACTACCCATATTGGCGTTTCCTATAATATGGATAATTTAGATCAAACATTACATGACCAATGATACATGAACACACAAGACAATTGGGTTTACTATGTGGAACTACAACCAGAATTAAAGTTTTAGGTAAATTACCCACATTGACGTTCCCTACAATTTGGAATAATTTAGATCAAATATTACGAAACACCGCAAACAGAAATGAATTGATGAAGAAATTAACATTCAACCTATTATATAATATTCAAGAAAGCACTCAATGCAATAACCCCTGTTGTCCTCATTGTCAGTGTACAGTACGTGAAGAGTGGATTGTAACTAAATCACCCGCAGAGTGGAGTTATCACCCAAGCTATAACTTTCAAATTGTGTACATATCGACAAAAAAACATAAGCACGGTTTCAGCCAATGGACCTCCGAGTTTAACCCGGAGGTCCATTGGCTCAAACTTTGCTTGTGCTGGTTATGCTTTGCAACAAATTTGCAATTATTGCTTGGGTGGAATCTCCACTCTGCGGGTGATTTAGTGATAATACACTCTCCACGTACTGTAAGTAATTGTAAGTAACTGAATTATCTGAAACCTGGGGATGGTGTGGGTTAGTGTATGCATACCGAGCGGATGGATTCTCAGTAACCGCGAGGATTACACAGAGATGGATTATTGGTAAGTAACTTTAAAGAGCAATTAAAATTGTCAACACAAAGCAGATGCCACACAACGTAAACAAACCATTTTGACAAGACAACAAAGCTCCAGTATTGTCAATTGTTGGGCAACACACTACTTTGGTCAACTTCTTTGGTCAGCTATTATTATTTATTGATATTGATATTGATATTGATATTTTATTTGCCAGTATACTAAAATATAACAATGTATACATATAGTACATGTAGTTAACATATTAAAATTTCAACACAAAAATATATTTCTTATAGTACATATAAATATAAAATCCCAATAATTAAGGCATTGTATACTGGCAGGGGAAGGCATAGCCAGATTGGCTGTCTTCCTGCCTTTCCCTGAGAGATATAGAAGAAAAAGAAAAAGAAAGATCAGCAAAAGAAAGAGAAAGAAATTGGTATTACACAGCAACATTGTGGATTCCAGTTATTATGTCTTGATTTGGTCTCATTCCAGTATGCGTGCGTAGTGTCGCTGATGATCAACTGCGAAATGTCGCTCCCTTGATTCTGCTGACACCGTTCCTCCCATTAGCTTGGAGGTAGTAATAGTATGAGTAAATCTACGAAATGGTTGGTGGGAGCAGAATGTGAGGCGACATGGACGAGAATACCAGACAACGATTACTGTCAAAGACAACACGTGATTTTATAGTTAACCCTTTACTAACATAACCGCCGATATCACCCACAGCCATTCATAGAGGTCGTTTTTCAGATTTTATTTTGTTTTCACACCTTGTTTCAAAACCACACCCCACGATCCTCCCTTGGGGCGATCTCCTTGAGCTCGCCCCAATGAAGACACTCAAGCTTTGTCTCCAAAACGAAAAAATAAGATTAGTTCGTTATTCAAGAATTTTCTTATGACAAATGTCTCGGCTATCCACGTTGGAGAAGGGATACATTTTAGTTTATACAATCCGGACAATAAGGGTTCTGTAGCGAAATGTCCCCTACTGACTTCTATTGACTTGTGTTGCTCACTTTTGAGCTAAGGCATGGAAAACCAGGCTTGAAATTAGTAACTCACTTTTGAGCTAAGGAAATTAGTAAAGTTGAACACTGAATAGTGAAACAACAAGCGGCTAGATGGAAGGACAGACTTGGATACCTACTTTTACTTAATAGAGAAAATAGAGAAAATAATTTAGTGAATTATTGAATTTGAATTGAAGAGAAATCAGAGAGAACATTTTAATGTATAAAATTAAGCAATAAATTGTGCATAGTTTAGAAGTGCACTACAGTGACACTGGTGTTTATAAATTATATCTATAAACATCAGTGTTAATTCCTCCATTGTTTTGTTTTATTGTAACTGAGTGTTAGTTCAAGCGGTCAGAACACTGAGTATGGTGTTTTGGAGGTAAATTAATTGGAATTTTTCTATTGGTTGAAATACTCTCTGAAATTGTATATAAGCAGGAGTTTTGGACCAGATCAGGCAGTGTGCAGCGGACGCAGCACCTCATTTGCAGCCAAGCAGCGATAACTAACGCAACTAAGTAGCGTACTTATTCCAGTCCAATACTCTTAGACTATTAGACTATATAGAAGGTAAGACTTATTTCTTAATGGAAACTTAGGTATGGGTCCTTCTCGCCGCGTCCATGGGTAACAAGGGGCTGTGCCAGTTAGACAAGTAAAGGTCAGTGTTAATCTTATCTTACATATAAACTTAAGATTTATCTCTTATTCTCGGTATTGTTATTGACGAGAAAGTCTTTGTAATTAAGAAAGTCTTGTAATTGAAAAATTCTTTGTAATTAATTTTCATTTGCATATCTTAAAGTATATAAAAGAAATTTAAACATATCTTATTGTCTTATTTTTCTGTTCCTGTAGAGAAGAACCTGGTAAGAAAAGTCGCGGCTCTAAGACTCTTGTCTTGGGGTTCACAACAGTCCTCCTTTGGGTAACTAGACCATAGCTTATAAAAACGTTGTGGCCCAGGTATTAACCCCTATGCTACATCAGTTTTATTGGTGCTCGTGATTCTCTCTTGCAGGATAGAAAATCTTAAGACATTTTGACCATTTCTTAAGATACTCTTAGAAAGTTTTGCCTACTTCTTATTACTGTCTTAAGATTGGGTTAAAAAAATTATGGATCAAAAGTCAAGAGAAGAATACCAGGCCATAATTGAACGCCTAAACCATGAGCTTAAAGAAACAAATGAACACTTCTTAGGGGAGTTTTTGGCTCAAAAGGGCTACTATGAAGGCAAGCTCCAAGAGCTGAAAACTGAAGCCTCTACGGCTCAGAATGAGTTCAGTGCAAAACAGGCCCAATATATAATAGAGCTGGAAGAGCTCAAAAGGACAGCCCCCCAAATGCAAGGCAGTCAAGAGCTCCAGGCTCTGCAACTGTTGGGCCAGTCACAGGAAAAGGCTAATCAAATTGCCAAACAGAACGTGGCAGCATCCAGTACCCAGGCACTGAATGCTTCCGTAGTCATGTTTGACGGAGTCAGACGGAATTTTAAAACATGGATAAAGAGCATAGAAAAATATGCTAAAATAACTAATCAATCTGGCAAAAAGGTCAAATTAATGGCCGCTCAAACATCAATTCCTGTGGTATCTGACTACATTTTGAGGCGTCTGGAGGAAAAACCTGATGAAAGTTGGGAAGAATTTAAGGGAGAGCTAAGGAAAAGATATGCGGAGATAACAGATACAGCAATGGCTGCTGCCCATTTAAGGCAGATTAAACAAGGCCGGGGAGAGACGATAGCCCTTTTTGCCGATCGTCTCCTAGATCTGGCCCGTGATGCATATCAATGTAGGTTGAATAATCCTGATGTCCAACAGCAGTTGGTGGATTATTTCTGTGATGGCATCCATAAAAAGGAGATAAAAATGAAATTGTTAAGAAAACATCTACCTACCCTGGATGAAGCCTGTACTTGGGCTATGTTCGAAGACACCTTGGCTCATCGTTACAAAGTTAGGTTCGGGAGTGGACCTTTGTCAAAACAGTCATTACCTGATGGTGGTGTCGGTTTTGATAACGATAATGGTGAAGAACCAATGGAGATAGACACTCATAAACGTAAAGGTCACACAAATCGAATAAACTTGGCACAGCCCGCTGCTACACCGGGTAGAAATTCAAATAGGTCTAGCGGAATAAAAACGTCTAAGACTTGTCACCGATGTGGTAAGGTAGGCCACATTCAGAAATACTGTAGAGTGAATTTAAACTCCAAAGCCTCCAGATGAATGGGGTCTCATTTGGAGAGAGAAATAAAAAGGTGACCCCTGAAAAACAAATAAAAAAATGTTGTTTTAATTGTGGTAGCCCCCACCATAGAATACGTGACTGCAGGGTTAAGTCACGGGTTATTCCCTTGACCAATAGACAAGTTAAAAAGAACACTTGTAAGTTTAGTAGAAATAATAAAAATAATACACCTAGTAGACAAGTTAAAAAGAATACTTGTAAAAATGGTGATTGTGGGTCAAGGTCAAAGAATAAAGAAGGATTCGTAAGGAAGGATGTCCATAGTCAATTGTCTCAAAAGGATCCTGGAAGAAAGATCCAGACTGAAACCACCCAAAGTAAAGGAATAAAAAATAAACAAAATAAAGGAGTAAAAACTAAAGTTGTGGGTAGTTTCTCAAATAATATTTCATGTCTCAATAGTGTACTGCTCAATGTTGAAAAACAAAAAGTGAGGGCTCTCATTGATACTGGAGCCCAGGTCTCTTGCATAAGCACAAAGTTCTGGAAAAACCTTAAACGTAGACCAAGGTTAATGGGTGAAAAGAAATCCCTTGGAGAAATCATGGGTGTAACTGGAGATATTGCTAAGCCCCGTGGTTTTGTAAAATTGGAAATTGAAATTTCTGGTATTAAATTGATGCAACAATTCTATGTGCTTGATCAGATGCACCGTAGTATGATTTTGGGAGTTGATTGGATTAATAAAAATAGTGTTAGACTTTATTATGATCTGCAAAAGTTAAGATTGCAGGATAGATTAATACCTATGGTAAGAGACATTCATGTGTCATCCTTAACTAGGTTGATTAATGAGGTTCACCTGAAACCACAAAGTGTTTGTGTCTGCAATACTAAAACAGCAAATTCAAAAGGTGTATTTAAAACAAAATATTTGCAGCATCAAGGTATACAGGAAGGTTTTATCGCTGAGCAACCTGGCCTTCTTGTTAGCAATGCAGTGGTAAATAATGGTGTTGACATGATACCTGTCATGATAGTCAACAATACTGATAAACACCACACACTAAAAAGAGGTTGTGTGATTGGAAAAGTTGAACCATTGATGGATAACAGAGTCACTTCTGTGGAAGAAGTGTTTAAAAGTTCAAAAACAGATAAAGATAGAATTGATTTAAACACTGAAAATATTGATGTTCCTGATGATAAATTAGATGTAGTTAAAAAGATATTGACTAAACATAAAGACTTATTTGCTAAAACCGATAAAGATTTAACATCAACAAATACAACTAAGATGAATATAGATACTGGAAATAGTAAGCCAATTAAAATGAGAGGCTATAGGGTTCCATTGTTGAAACGTAAAATAATGGACGATGCAATTGATGATATGCTCAAGGCAGGCATTATTCGAAAATCTCAGTCATCTTGGAGCTTTCCGTGCCTTCTTGTCAATAAGAAAGATGGTTCGAAACGCTTCTGTGTCGATTTTCGTAAATTGAACCAGGTAACCAAGCTAGTATCTTTTCCGTTACCTTTGATAGATGATGTGTTTACGTTGCTGAATGGGGCAAGATACTTTACAACCTTAGATCTTAAGAGTGGTTACTGGCAAGTGCCCATTGATGAAGCAGACAAACCTAAGACAGCTTTTACCTGTCATAAGGGATTGTTTGAGTTCAATGTAATGCCGTTTGGTTTGGTAAATGCACCTTCTCTTTTTCAAAACCTCATTAATATAGTCTTAGAAGGCATGAGCGACTACTCCCTGGCATATTTAGACGATATTTTGATTTTTAGTAAAAGTGAAGCAGAACATAAACAACATCTTGAAAATATTTTTAATCGTCTAAGAGAGCATCGTTTGAAGTTGAAGCTGAAGAAGTGCTCTTTCTTTCAAAATGACACCAACTATCTTGGTTTCACTATTTCAAAAGATGGAATAAAGCCAGATTCTCAAAAGGTGGAAACAATCAGACAAATTGAGCCACCAACCTCTGTCAAAGAAGTCCGAAGCTTTGTAGGCATGATCTCGTACTATCGACGCTTCATACCAAATTTCAGTGAAATAGCTGAACCGATTGTAAATCTAACAAGAAAATACTCAAGGTTTATTTGGTCAGATGAGTGCCAAAGGAGTTTTGAGTATCTCAAGGAAAGCCTTGCGGTGGTCGCTCATCTTTCATATCCAAACCCAAACGAGGAGTACATATTATACACAGATGCCAGTAACTCATGTATAGGTGCCATTTTGGTACAACCATGTAGAGGGGAAGGTCAATTAGAAGGCATCCCTGATGAAAAACCCATTATGTTCTTATCCCATAAATTGAGTGACACACAGACAAGATGGTCTGTAATTGAAAAAGAAGCATATGCCATTAATTACTCTCTGGAAAAGTTGAATCATTATTTGCAGGGAACAAATTTCAAAATTAAAACTGACCATAAACCATTGCAATATATTTTTGATGCTCCTATGCAAAACAAAAAGGTCCAAAGATGGGCTTTAAATATGTCAGGTTATAATTGTAAAATTGAATACCTTCCTGGCACTAGTAATACCTGCGCTGACTTACTGTCAAGATTGCCTCACTCCGAGCACTGCATGACCCACCAAGATAGTGAGTCGGAAGTAGATATTACAGATAAGACCTACCAAGTTGGAGTCTTAAATAGTAATAAATTTAGTCCCAGAGAGTTTGTGGATGTTCGAAAATTCAAGGAAAAGAACTCTGAGATACAGGCGATTGGGTTACCTGGGTTTAATGTGATAGAGGAACAAAAGAAAGATACCAAAATACAAGATATTATAAAGAAATCAAAGGGAAAAGATACGCCAGTGAGCATTAGTAGTAAATATTTAATGATAAATGAGATATTGTATTATATAAGTGACTCAAATGGTGAACCTCGTGTCAGATTGTATATCCCCGAACACTTAAAAACAGAAGTATTAAAACAATATCATGATAAATTAGGTCACATGGGGATTGATAAAGTATACAATAGCATAAGTTGAAAGTACTTTTGGAGTAATTTGTATAAGGATATATATGCATACATTGATAAATGTTTAGATTGTAAATCCAGAAATTTAAAGAAATTACACCTGCCAGTTCAAGAGATGGATATGCCTCCCTATCCTTTTGCTAAGGTTGCTCTTGATGTAAGTGGTCCCTATCCAACTAGTCTGTCAGGAAATAAATACATTATTACTTTTATCGACATGTATAGTGGCTGGCCTGAAGCATTTCCCACAAGTGATAAATCAGCCCAAACTGTAGCAAACCTGTTGCTTGATCAAATTATTACCCGTTTTGGATGTCCCTTAGCCTTATTAACTGATAATGGCAGTGAAAATGTTAATGCAGTAATGAAGGATTTGTTGAAAGAACTGAACATTCAGCACATCACAACATCATACTACCATCCTCAAGCAAATGGTAAAGTAGAACGTTTTCATAGAACACTCCACGACATTCTATCTAAATTATCGGGCAAAGATTTAGACACATGGGATTTATTTATAAATCAGGCCCTGGCTGCCATAAGGTTTCATGGTAATGAATCCACAGGATTCTCGCCATATTATCTTGTGCATGCCAGAGAAGCAGTTCTTCCCTTGGACAACATCCTAAGACCAAGGAGAAAGTATCTTGGGGAAGAACCACATAAGATTGCACTTCAAGAGATGCATAAGGCCTTTCGGGCCCAACAAGCAAAACAGGCAAAAAGAGCAGCTAAACAGCAGCGTCTAAATGATAAAAAGTGCAAACAGACAGACTATAAGGTAGGAGACACAGTCTTTTATAAGGATGGAACAAAGAAGGGTAAATTAGAAAGAAAATGGGAATACCCTTACAAAATATTTGAAAAGACGGGTCCCGTTAGTTACAAAATTCGTGACCAATTAACAGGCAGGTTAATTAAAGCTCATGCTGAAAATTTGAGGTTGGCACCCCAAGATTGGGAGGTGCCAGAGATTGATAGACAATTGAGAAATACTGTGCTTGCAGTGCCTAATGAGACACATGACGGCAGTAGTGAAAGTTCAAGTTGGGACTCGGAGGATGACGAGCCACTTGCAACTTTCATCAAAAGTAAACGCCATGTCCGCTTGAACTCTCCTCGGAAGACGATATACCCTTGGCTAAACTAAGAGGTCGTCTTCGGGAGGCGGAGCGGTTAGATAAAACAGTTGAATCTGATGAGGAGATGCATGTGGATTCTGTAGTCCAGCATCCGCAATCCACTGCTAAACAGGACATAATGAGGCTACTTGCTACTATCAGAACCACTCTTAATGCCAATGACACAGAATAAGTAATCACATAGCAGGAATTGTTAAAAAGCAACTTTTTAAGTAGCTATATGACATTCGTCCAGCTCACAATGATTACTTTAATTTCAGGAATATGGCAGAGATTACACTAACCGTATCCGATTCAGAGATGGAGATGTTAGACTTGGGTCCAGCAGAGGAACCGGTGGATCAACCACAGCCAAGTGCAGTGGAGAGGCCACAGCCCTCGACATCTGGGCTCAGTACAGGAGAAGGTAATTTGGAGTCGGATGCGGTGGATTTAAGGTGGATACAAGGTGGCATGGCCTGTCCTGTTACCACATGTCCGTCCTCAAAGAAGTTTTCAGGCCATAGCCACCTTAAAGAGCATTGGAATAAGTTCCATGAACAGCATATCGATTTGTATTGCTGTATACACTGTAAACGCCAATTTACTAGGCATACAGTGGCGTACAGACATCAGCGGGAGCGTCATGGTCATACTGCTGAGTCACAACGCTCACAATTGACCACTCAAAGGGTGGTTAATACCAAATTTATCCACCCTGATGGGGCTATGTTACCCACCAAAGAGGTTGCTGGAGGTTGCTTGAGGGCTCGAGAGGAAGCTCAAGCCAAAAGGAGAGCCATTAATCCCATACCAGAGAGGCCGGGTATCACCAATCCACGTGATGAAGTTATGACAGTCATGGTGGATAACGATGATGTCAGAGTAGTAACTCACACTGAAGCTACATGGTTGCCGGGAAGTGCCGGACCGGCTAGAGAATACAGAGTACAAAATCAGGATTTTTCACACTTTAAATGTTTCGATTAATTAATGGTCTCTCCTTGTTTTTTTTGTTAGTGTGGGTTGTAGGGCAAAATTTTTAATTTTCTCTTGGGTTGTGGTTTTAGTAACCCGAACGATTAGTACGTTTTCCAAAATTGCTCGAACCCCAAGATAATTGACTCCTGTTTGAAATTTGGGTCGAGTGATGTGGAGTGATGCTTTTCTGTAGGATACCTACGATTTTATTAGTGTTGTTTGTCTCCATAGATTCCGGATTTTACTTAACACGACTAACACTGGAATCCCTGGATGCATATGTCTATTTGTTTGGTAGGCTCTGGCCAGGCTCTGCCATGCAAAACATTCAAAATTATTTGAATATATCACTCACACCCGATTCATTTTTCTTTTTCAGGAACCATGATTTTCACCATGCTAGTTATCTTGTTCCTGGTGAGCGGTGCACCCGCTGGGAAAGTTACCATAAATGATAATGTGATCTTTACAAAAGTCAAAGATATTTATATGGTCAAATCCGACTGGACCATTAGTTTTGTGATTGACTTGCAACCCTTTGATACATACCTCCAATATATTTTTGATCAAATTCAGTTTTTAAAATCTGATCTTGGTGTGATGCAAGACTTGCTTCTTGATGGTGCAGCCGCACCCACCCAACATAATAGTATACAATGGAATGTGATGACCATTTTGGACAAATTATCCACAGAAATCGACTTTGTTCTGAATACTACTCATAGTATATTTGCGGATTATGTTGATTATAAACACTTGAATGGTATCCGAGCACGTCGGTCTGTGCTACCCTTTATTGGAGAAGGTCTTAGCTTTCTTTTTGGTACAGTCTCTGAGTCTGATTTGGAAACTATCCGTAGTAATGTTGGAAGGCTTTTTCGCAACCAAGCTACATTACAGCATGTGCTTAAAGAGAGTTTTACTATTATTAATATTACACAGACTCATGTACAAGAAAATAGACATTCAATCCTTTCCCTAATTGAGACAGTGTCTCAATTGGCGAAACGACTTGATACAGTATTGAATAATCATGAAAAACGTATCACCTATCTTGAATTGTATGTATCTCTCTATAGTGAGATTGATTTATTATTAACTCAGGTGCGTTTAATGCTACATGATGCTCAACGTTATTTATTGCAACTTCATTCTCAAATCAATACTCTATCTGATTTACGTTTAACACCCGATATAGTTGGACCCAAACAGTTAACTTCAATTTTGCTTGAGTTATGTGATCATCTTGATCACTTTACGAGGTTACCATTGGATCCTCGGGAAGATATTTGGCAGTATTATCATTTGTTAAATACTACAGCTATTCTAAGTACACATGCTGATGTTCCTCGTGGCGCGGTCACCAATGATTGACATTGACCACGTTCTCTTGTGGACACTTATTTCTCCTTCCTTGTATATTTGTGTATATTCTTTTGTTTTTGAAATTTTCCTTCGTTAAATTTCTTGTGTTGTGGGGCGTGGGAATCGATTCGATTTTTTTTTTTTTTACGGCACAGCTTCCGACTTGCGATTTTGATTTTGCCTTCCATGCGATTTTAAATCTGTTTAAAGTCAGTGGACATTTTGCTTGCATCCTCCTTTTCTCATGAGATTTTCCTTGTGGAAAATCTTTTGGGTGAGGGACGAGTGTAGCGAAATGTCCCCTACTGACTTCTATTGACTTGTGTTGCTCACTTTTGAGCTAAGGCATGGAAAACCAGGCTTGAAATTAGTAACTCACTTTTGAGCTAAGGAAATTAGTAAAGTTGAACACTGAATAGTGAAACAAGAAGCGGCTAGATGGAAGGACAGACTTGGATACCTACTTTTACTTAATAGAGAAAATAGAGAAAATAATTTAGTGAATTATTGAATTTGAATTGAAGAGAAATCAGAGAGAACATTTTAATGTATAAAATTAAGCAATAAATTGTGCATAGTTTAGAAGTGCACTACAGTGACACTGGTGTTTATAAATTATATCTATAAACATCAGTGTTAATTCCTCCATTGTTTTGTTTTATTGTAACTGAGTGTTAGTTCAAGCGGTCAGAACACTGAGTATGGTGTTTTGGAGGTAAATTAATTGGAATTTTTCTATTGGTTGAAATACTCTCTGAAATTGTATATAAGCAGGAGTTTTGGACCAGATCAGGCAGTGTGCAGCGGACACGGCACCTCATTCGCAGCCAAGCAGCGATAACTAACGCAACTAAGTAGCGTACTTATTCCAGTCCAATACTCTTAGACTATTAGACTATATAGAAGGTAAGACTTATTTCTTAATGGAAACTTAGGTATGGGTCCTTCTCGCCGCGTCCATGGGTAACAAGGGGCTGTGCCAGTTAGACAAGTAAAGGTCAGTGTTAATCTTATCTTACATATAAACTTAAGATTTATCTCTTATTCTCGGTATTGTTATTGACGAGAAAGTCTTTGTAATTAAGAAAGTCTTGTAATTGAGAAATTCTTTGTAATTAATTTTCATTTGCATATCTTAAAGTATATAAAAGAAATTTAAACATATCTTATTGTCTTATTTTTCTGTTCCTGTAGAGAAGAACCTGGTAAGAAAAGTCGCGGCTCTAAGACTCTTGTCTTGGGGTACACAACAGTCCTCCTTCGGGTAACTAGACCATAGCTTATAAAAACGTTGTGGCCCAGGTATTAACTCCTATGCTACAGTTCGAACAGGTAATGTTTTCGGAGTAAGAGGAGAAAAATATTGTTGTTAACTTTTTCTTGAATTCTTTCCTATTCTCTGTATTTCTGATATCTCTTTCTAACTCATTCCATAGCTTTGGTAGAGCAAAGACGGGTAATTTATCCAGGGTTTTGGTTCTGGTTTTGTGAGTGCGTAAGAGACCAGCCTGGCGAGTAATTATGTTGGGTTGGTTATTCACAATTGAGAAGAAGTTTGCAAATGAAACCGGGAGGTTTCCATTATGCCAATCAAACATAAATAATAAGGCGTGTAATTTATATAAATCTTTTAACTTCAATATACTATCTTTGATAAACAGGGGGTCAGTGTGGGCGTTGTATTTCTTATTATTTATTATTCGTAGTGCTTGTTTCTGCAGTTTTTTAAGACGATCACAGGCTTTTGACGCACCCCATAACGGAATTCCATAGATGAAATGGCTCTGTATCAGTGTGAAATATAACGTTTTCATAACAGTATGAGGGAAAAACTTTTTAACTTTATTTAGAACGAAATTGGCAAGTCCAACTTTTGTGCAGAGTTGAGATATGTGGGTGTTGTACGATAAGTTGTCATCAATATTTATACCAAGAAACTTTAAGGATTTCTCACTTTCTCCACTACCGACCTTGCAGATTACCCGGTTGTTTATATTGACATTCTGATGAGTAACATTCCTACCTCTGTGACTTGGATTAAGTAACATGTATTTCATTTTCTTTTCGTTCAGGACTAGGTGGTTGGCTGTGCACCAGTCAAATATATTTTTTAATTCCTCATTAAAATCTGAGACTAGGGCAGTTATCTCCGCTCCAGACTTGTATGCTTCTGTGTCATCGGCAAACGACAAGATATTTAATGTAGTTGAATTACTTATGTCATTGATGTATATTAGAAATAAAATAGGGCCCAATATAGAACCTTGTGGAACTCCACATGTCAGTTCAGTTAGATTAGAGTTGCTATCACCAAACGATACATACTGATTCCTGTTCTTCAGATAGCTTTTGAACCAACTTAAAGCGATACCTCTTATTCCATAGTGTTCGAGTTTTGAAGGAGGATGTCGTGGCTTATTGTATCAAAGGCTTTGGAAAGGTCAAGAAAAATAGCTAAAGTGGTGTCCTTACTGACTTTGTTATTTTCTATAGCAACATGTTTTAACAGTTGCATAATTGGATGTAGTGTGCTATGCTGCTTCCTAAAACCATATTGGTGGTGATAGAGAATATCGAATTTATTGAGAAATTTTATCAGTCTAACAAACATCAGTTTTTCTAAAATCTTTGAAAAGACAGGGAGAATACTTATTGGTCTATAGTTTGTGAAGTTATTTTCATCACCTGATTTAAAGATTGGGATTACTTTTGCAATTTTCATTCTGTCAGGAACTATTCCCTGACTGAGTGAAATGTTCATGATATGTGCAAGGGGGTTGGCAACCGAATCTATCGAATGTTTAAGGATACTGGATGAAATATTTTCACAATCCTGACTTGCTTTAGGCTTCATTTTAGTTACAATATTGATAATTTCCAGGGACGGCGCTGGTAAAATAAACATATTATCTGGGAGTGGGTATTTCATGAATTCGGAGAAAGATTTGCGTGGATTCGATATTTGTTTTGAGGTCTCCTTTCCTATATTTGCAAAGAAATTATTGAATTCATGAGCGATTTCGTTCGGTGTATTTATCTTTTTTTCACCCAGATTAAAAAAGGAAGGTAAATTGCTTTTGTTTTTGTTTCTATTTAGAGCGTTATTTAGAATTTGCCACGTTTTTCGCATATTACTTTTATTTTCCAAGAGGACGTTTTCGTAATACATTGCTTTACTCTGTTTTCTAATTCTATTGAACACCCGACAGTAATTTTTGTAATTTCTGACATTAAATTCTGTTGGACTTCTTAATTTTTTCATGAAAAATTTATTCTTGTTATTGGCTGAGATTAGAAGACCTTTCGTCATCCAAGGCTGTCGCTTTATGTATTTTTTATTCCGTTTTTGACGTTGCAAAGGAAATGCCGATTCAAATGCATTCAGAAAAATATTTAAAAAGTGTTCATAGGCAGCATTGGGACAGTTGGATTCCATAACTGGAGCAAAATCACACTGGGACAATAATACCTTGAAATATTCGATACTACTAGTGTTTATTTTCCTAGATAGAGTTGGCATTGTATTCTCTAGTGACATATTTGCTGATTCAGCGTAAAAGATTCCAAAATGGTCGGATACATCAGTGAGAATTATACCAGATTTGAAAGAGTTAATTAGATTATTTGAAAAGATATTGTCTATGAGCGTCGCAGAATGATCTGTCACTCTGGTTGGTTTGGTGATGACAGGCATAAATCCCTCACTAAACATTAAATCTGTAAACCTATCTGTTTTCGAGTGGCAAGCTACTTTCAGAAGGTCAATATTAAAGTCACCCATGATTAAGGTTGTTTTCTTTTCCTTGTTAAGTATGTCAGTTATGTTGTTGACCTTTGATTGAAAAAGATCTATGTCCGCTTTGGGGGCCGTGTTTGGACGATATATTACACCAATAATTCTCGACAGATTCTTATCCTTTAGTTCTATGAACATTGACTCAATCACATGTGGTATGAAAATAGAAAGATCTTTTCGGACAATGAAGTTAGTGTCACTTTTTATAAATAGTCCTACTCCACCTCGACCATCGTCAGCCAAGGGTCTGGTATGTTTTAATAAAGGGTGATATCCTTCTAGTGTATAAGATATATTAGAGGGGATCTGAAAGACCTCCGTGAGACCAATGACGTCGAATGTATTTTCATTACTGTTTAGTTCAGATAACAGGTGTTTTAGAGGATCCCAATGGGCATTAAGGCTTTGACAATTGATATGAAATGCAGAGAAAGATCCGTTCATGTCCCTGAGCTCTGATTGCAACTCACTAGGAAGGAGATATTTACAATCGGTAACGTTGTATATAGATGGGGAATCACCAGCTGCGTTGGTCATGTTGGTCATCTCGTTCATGAGATAATTAAAGTCAAAGTTAGAATCAGTCTGGATCCCGTCCAAATTAATACTACCCGCCATGATTTACAAATATTCCATCAGCAACACCAAAGCACGGACGCATGAAGGAGACCTGAAGATTCATAAATAATATAGACAATTCATTTTGTGGCTGGAAAGAAACATCAACAGGAGTTGTAATAGAGTAATATAAAGTGTGTAAATGAAGATAATCTTTCTCATTGCATTGGTTTAATGTGATCAAAAAGAGGGTAGAGAGAGAAGTAAACAAAGATATTCCACAGAAAACGGAATTCATCATTCCGTTTTATTGTAAGGCGTCGTCATTTAGTCCCTAGCTAACTTATAAACAAAACAAGACGTTTATACTAACGGTGGTTACGACAAAACAACATGGCATAAAACTGAATAGATTTGTAAGGGTTCATCTGAAACCCCTTTCCCCGGGTTCGGGCCCATGCACACATACAAACAAGATATACTTAATAAACGTGCTATTATGATAATGGACTGTCAAACTAATCTGTCTAAGTAAACAGTCAGTGGATCAGTTAGATAATATAATGCACAATTTATCAGCACATAGCAAACATCTTGTGAAAAAAAATTGTAAGGGTTCAACAAGAGGGTAGAGAGAGAAGTAAACAAAGATATTCCACATAAAACAGAATTCATCATTCCGTTTTATTGTAAGACGTCGTCATTTAGTCCCTAGCCAACTTATAAACAAAACAAGACGTTTATACTAACGGTGGTTACGACAAAACAACATGGCAAAAAACTGAATAAATTTGTAAGGGTTCATCTGAAATCCCTTTCCCAAGGTTCGGGCCCATGCACACATACACACAAGATATACTTAATGAACGTGCTATGATGATAATGGACTGTCAAACTAATCTGTCTGAAAACGGAATTCATCATTTTGTTTTATTGTAAGACGTCGTCATTTAGTCCCTAGCTAACTTATAAACAAAACAAGACGTTTATACTAACGGTGGTTACGACAAAACAACATGGCATAAAACTGAATAAATTTGTAAGGGTTCATCTGAAATCCCTTTCCCAAGGTTCGGGCCCATGCACACATACACACAAGATATACTTAAAAAACGTGCTATGATGATAATGGACTGTCAAACTAATCTGTCTGAGTAGATTGTCAGTGGATCAGTTAGATAATATAACGCACACTTTATCAGCGCATAGCAAACATGTTGTGGATACATTTGTAAGGGTTCATCTGAAACCCCTTTCCCCGGGTTCGAGCCCATGCACACATACACACAAGATATACTTAATAAACGTGCTATGATGATAATGGAATGTCAAACTAATCTGTCTAAGTAAACAGTCAGTGGATCAGTTAGATAATATAATACACAATTTATCAGCACATAGCAAACATGTTGTGATTACAACAGACGATCAAACTAATCAGTCAAAGTATGTGGTGAGCGGATCAATTGGATAAATTAATACACAATTGACCACACTCCCCGATAATGATGTGACGATAAATGGGCAGTCAAACTGAACTGTCAAAATATACGGTCAGTGGGTCAGTCGGATAACATAATACAAATCACCAGCACGATTGCGTGAAGATGTCAACACGATGACGAGTTGTAAAAAGAGAGAGAGAAAAAAGTGAAATTCCGTGCACACAGACATTTAAAAATTTCTCCTTCGTATTGATGGGGGAGTTTCATGTCTGATCGATTTATTTGTTCCGAAGTATATTTCTAAAGGATTTATAAAAAAAACAATGATTGTGATGCATTATTCGTATTTATCTGATATTAAGGTGGTTTACATATGGCAGAGATGAAGGTCAGTCTATATTATGGTGGTTTTCAAATACATGGATGGAAATAATTTGACTGAAAGAAAGGAAAAACGTCTGAGAGATATTTATTTTTTACTTAATCTTGGGTGTATGTGTGTTGGGGTGGACTGGTCAACTGGATGTGGTGAGCGGGGAAAAGGAAAATAGTGGCAACTAAACTACAGTATCGAAACAAAGACAAGGATATATTTATCTAAAATATTGTGATTTCTCAATATTCTTACGTGGGTTGATGTAAGTGGGGTGGAGTCTATAAAGTCCAATTTCCATGTAGAATTATCTATAACTAGTCAAGTGCTAGATTATTTAAGATATTTAACATTTGTTTCCAGAGTTTGTCCAATTATATCCTATTGGAGATTGCCAGTAGGCAAATGAAATAGGAATATGCAAGTCGGACTACAGCAGGCATACTCGCTTTTCCTTAACTTGTTAACCTCCTCATTGTAGACAATCGGGGAAGAGCGAAAAATATGAGAACTTCTTAGAATATTACCTCCACATTGTCCCTTAACAGAATATTGGAAGATGCTAACAGAATGAATGCTAGATTTTATTTGAAAATTTACATTTCTTTCTCCAGATTCGCTCTATTACAAATTGCTGGAGGATGCCAGCAGAAACCCTCCAGCAAATTTCAACAGAGCAAAACTTCATCGATCGAATTTTATGGACAAGAATATGAAAACTAAATAATATGGGTACTGCAGCTGGTAATATGGATACTGCAGTAGGTAATATGGCACCTGCAGCAGGTATAATCATTACTTTCTGTTTACTCTGAGGTGAGAACAATGAATATGGAGACAATAGCAGGCACACGCACGTTTTGTCAACTGACTGAGTGTTTGATTTTTAATTGCCAACAGGCACCCTCCAATATGCAATATAAATACTACAACAGGAATACTCACAATCACATTCCTCTAACTGGTTGAGTGCTAGAAAATTTGATTGTCAATATTTGTTCCACGCAACATTGTTTCTCCAGATTTGCTCTATTACCAACCACTGGAGGATGCCAGCAGATACCCTCCAGTAATTTTTAACATAGCAAAACTTCATCGATCGAATTTTATTAGATTGCGGTTCTCCATGTTAAATGAACAGGGAATATAACAACTACAACAGAAATACTCACAATCACATTCCTCTAACTGGATGAGTGCTAGAATATTTTGGTTGTCAACATTTGTTCCACGGAACATTTGTTTCACCAGATTTGCTCTATTACAAATTACTGGAGGATGCCAGCAGATACCCTCCAGCAATTTCCAACAGAGCGAAACTTTATCGATCGAATTTTATTAGATTTTGGTTCTACATGAGAAATGAACAAGGAATATAAAAACTACAACAGGAATACTCACAATCACATTCCTCTAACTGGTTGTGTGCTAGAATATTTGAATGTCAACATTTGTTCCCGAAACATTTGTTCCCGAAACATTTGTTTCTCCAGATTTGCTCTATTACAAATTACCGGAGGATGCCAGTAGACACCCTCCAGCAATTTCCAACAGGACAAAACTTCATCGATCAAATTTTATTAGATTTTGGTTCTCTATGAGAAATGAACAGGGAATATAAAAACTACATCATGAATACTCACATTCACATTTACAAATTACTGGAGGATGCCAGCAGACACCCTCCAGTAATTTCCAACAGAGCAAAACTTCATCGACTGAATTTTATTAGATTTTGGTTTTCCATGAGAAATGAACAGGGAATATAAAAACTACATCATGAATACTCACAATCACATTCCTCTAACTGGTTGGGTGCTAGAATATTTTGATTGTCAATACTTGTTCCATGAAACATTTGTTTCTCTAGATTTTCTCTATTACAAATTACTGGAGGATGTCAGTAGACACCCTCCAGTAATTTCTAACAGAACAAAACTTCATCGGTCAAATTTTATTAGATTTTGGTTCTCCATGAGAAATGAACAGGGAATACAACAACTACAACAGGAATACTCACATCACATTCCTCTAACTGGTGGAGTGCTGGAATCATTTGATTGTCAACATTTGTTTATCCAAATTTGCTCTATTACAAATCACTGGAGGATGCCAGTAGACACCCTCCAGTAATTTCCAACAGAGCAACATATCATCGATTGAATTTAATCAGATAATTATTGATGTTTAAGGTCATATATTTATGCACAATGGCTAATCATGACCGGGACAGTTTTACGGGTGGAGGAAGCCGGAGTACCCGGAAAGAAGCACCGAGCAACGACGAGCAGCTGCCAGCTCCCCAACTTCGCAACTTCGCACTGCAGCACAGGCAGGGTTAGATTGGTTGAAGACATCGTATCATCGACGTGCAGTACGCCTTAGTACACGGCGTCATCGTGCCCCCACGCGGGCAATGGAGATGAAGTGTCTTGCCCAAGGACACAACGCGGTTGCCGCAGGTGGGATTCGAACCGAGGACCTCTCGGCTTGCAGCCTGCACCTCTTCCTACTGAGCCACCGCGCTCCCTCTTTGGTCAGTTTCGTTATATTACCTATGGATAACTTCTGCTCAGCTTATCAGCCACAAACCATTTACAATGTAGGGCCATGAGCTCTACAGTCCACAAATTTGAAACATTCAGGGACGTCGTTAATGGTGGTTTACTGGGGTGTGACAACCCTACCAGGGATGTGGCGACAGGGGGTGGAGGGTGGAGGGATGTCTCACCCCCTCCCCCAGCTAGGAGTATTTTCTTTCAATAGTTGGAAATTCCGAGGTCAAAAATCGGAAATTCAATAATTCAATAAATTAACATTGTTCATAAAAAATTAAAATTCCAACTAATGATGTGAAATGTTAATCTTTTATTTCCAACTGAAAACTTGAGTTTCAAATTTCCTACTCTAAAATTGACATGACCTAAAAATTTCGACTCTGACATCAATCCGGTAAATTTTCTGACCCAGACACATTATAAATGATGCTTTTCCGTTTCAGGAGTTGTGAAAATTTTCAGAAGGGTTTATATCCCTTTACCCAACGCAGACGATTTCAAAATTCATTATTTTAAATACCATTTTTTTTAATTTTTAAAAAAAAATTCAACAAAACCATATCATGTGACCCCCTCTTTGGAACGAGCTCGACGAGCTTGTTCCAAAGAGGGGTCACATGATATGGTTTCGTTGACATTTTTCGAAAAATAATATTTTTTCAGCAGCTGTATTATCTGGGTTAAGGGTTAAAAGATATCACCCAGCGCTGCAGTGCAACCACAGTAGTAGTGCTCGCACGTTTCAGGGAATAGTTGGATGACCTCGGTGGATGACCTCGGAAGTGACGTCATGTCACGTGACCTAGTGGCGCCATGTTGTGTTGTCATGGTAACCGGCGTGAGCGGCCATGTTGTGACGTCATCCCCATAGTGATACCTGGTCTTTGTGCGCATGCGCAGCGCGTGTTGTTAGGGTGATACGTGTTTCCGTCGTCCATTTTGTGTACTGGAAGCCGCCATCTTGGTTTCTATGGTAGCACGTGATTGCTATGTTACCTAAGGCCTACAATAGGATAGGGGTATGTTCGGTGGGTATGTTCCTTTGTAGACGAGTAAATCTGTTTACCACAAACAACCCTACAATCCCCCAAATCACCAAAATCCACCCAAAATCACCGAAATTGATTTTATTTCCCCAATTGATCGGCTTAGCACGTAGTGCTATAGTACCAAGAGGGTATCGTGGGTGCATTCGACTGAAGTGGAGTAATGTTCTGGCTTAGAATTCTCCCAGAATCCCTTTTTGGATCCTTATCCCATGACGTTTTTCCCATTAAAAGACAGGTTCCTTTGGTAATCACCCAGAATTCTCTGCTTCTATCTATATATGTAATAGTTATCGTCTATCTGACCCTGTTCCTTTGTTCTAGAGTATACTCCAGTAGCGTAGAAGAGCCTATCGACTGGAACACTATACATTATAATTGCTATATTTAGCAATTTCTTGTCCATTCTTGTTAGTTCTGACCCTATACCAAGTACTCTTGTTGTTTCATATATCTAGATCATTTATATAAATTATAACTAACCAATCAGATTGCTTGATTTCCCATAATGCAGAGTTATCTCCCTTCTGTATAACAAAAGACTATATCCAATGGCCATATCCCATGGAATCCCATTTTTGCAAAACACCTGTGGCTATGGAATCCCTTTTTATCGTATGAGGCCATGAGGGCTATATAAAAGCCCTCAATGAGTCCTCATTTATTATCCCTCATAGCCTCATTGAATTTTGAGGTTATGAGGACCTTGAAAAATCCCTCAATGAGGTATAATTTACTACGACACTTATCCTCATTTCAGTATTTAACAGGTATATCCTATGGAATCCCATTTTGGAAAACGCCTGTGACTATGGAATCCCTTTTTTGTCGTATGAGGCCATGAGGGCTATATAAAAGCCCTCAATGAGTCCTCATTTATTATCCCTCATAGCCTTATTGAATTTTGAGGTTATGAGGACTATTAAAAATCCCTCAATGAGGTATAATTTACTACGACTCTTAGCCTCATTTCAGTATTTGAGGATACCTATGGCCTGGTATTGTATTATTCGAGGATACCTATCGAGGATACCTTTAGGAGAATCCCTTTTTTGTCGTATGAGGCCATGAGGGCTATATAAAAGCCCTCAATGAGTCCTCATTTATTATCCCTCATAGCCTCATTGAATTTTGAGGTTATGAGGACCATTAAAAATCCCTCAATGAGGGATTTTTAATACGACTCTTATCCTCATTTCAGTATTTGAGGATACCTATGGCCTGGTATTGTATTATTTGAGGATACCTATTGAGGATACCTATCGAGGATACCTTTTGGAGAATCCCTTTTGTGTCGCATTAGGCTATGTAAAAACCCTCAATGGGTCTAATGTAGTCTTATCAACCGCTTCCATCTTGTCGCCAAAGCTCCAAGGCCATTACAGGTTTATGGCCTATCTGTCCTATCATTAGCTTCTACAGCAGTCTTGTTCCATTGCGGCCTTGTACCAGTACTATTGGCTTCTGTTATTCTGCCCCATATCTCATCCATTACTTCCTAGCTATACCTATCTCAGTCTCGACTATAACATTGATCAAGGTTGAATCAGATTTCCCCTGTATACATATAAGGCATTCCGTTATTGAGATTCCTATCCGATTCCGTAAAATTTGGATTCCGTGTTTTAACATCGACACTCGAAGGTATTCCCCTTCCCTATTGGAAGAATTCAGTTCAATGGGTTGTAGTTCATTAAGTTTAAAAATTAAATCAGTTAAACAGTGTTCATTTCAAAAGGGAGTGTTAATACCTTCATTTAGGTTATGGTTCAAAACTTCATTCAGTTCAAGGGTGTTAATACATTCATTTAGGTTATAGTTCATTCATTCAGTTCAAAGGGGGTTAATTATATATACATTCATTGGAGTTACAGTTCAAAGGGTTCATTCAGGTTTGTTCAGTTCAAGAGGGTTAATTATATATACCTTCATTAGGGTTAGAGTTCATTCAGGTGAAAACTTTGTTATGTTCACTTCGATCTTGGTTGTGTTGGATCTTTGTTCATTTTGTTTTGTTCACTTCCATCTTGATTGTATTTGATCAGATCTGTTCATGCTGTCCAACTAGTTCGATCAATCCGACTAGTTTGACATTCTTTCACTTTGTTTTGTTCACGATTGGTTATGTTGGATCTGTACCTTTGTTATTTTGTAGTGGCTGGTTGTATTTGTTCAGAGTATTGTAGTCATTGAGTGTTACCAATCCCTTTGCATACCCTCGAGTGTCGATGTTAAAACACGGAATCCAAATTTTACGGAATCGGATAGGAATCTCAATAAGGAATGCCTCATATGTATACAGGGGAAATCTGATTCAACCTTGATCAATGTTATAGTCGAGACTGAGATAGGTATAGCTAGGAAGTAATGGATGAGATATGTGGCAGAATAACAGAAGTCAATAGTACTGGTACAAGGCCGCAATGGAACAAGACTGCCGTAGAAGCTAATGATAGGACAGATAGGCCATAAACCTGTAATGGCCTTGGAGCTTTGGCGACAAGATGGAAGCGGTTGATAAGACTACATTAGACCCATTGGGGGTTTTTACATAGCCTAATGCGACACAAAAGGGATTCTCCAAAAGGTATCCTCGATAGGTATCCTCAATAGGTATCCTCAAATAATACAGTACCAGGCCATAGGTATCCTCAAATACTGAAATGAGGATAAGAGTCGTATTAAAAATCCCTTATTGAGGGATTTTTAATGGTCCTCATAACCTCAAAATTCAATGAGGCTATGAGGGATAATAAATGAGGACTCATTGAGGGCTTTCCATATAGCCCGCATGGCCTCATACGACAAAAAAGGGATTCCACAGTCACAGGCGTTTTCCAAAATGGGATTCCATAGGATATACCTGTTAAATACTGAAATGAGGATAAGAGTCGTAGTAAATTTGTCCTCATTGAGGGATTTTTAATGGTCCTCATAACCTCAAAATTTAATGAGGCTATGAGGGATAATAAATGAGGACTCATTGAGGGTTTTGACATAGCCCTCATGGCTTCATACGACAAAAAAGGGATTCCACAGTCACAGGCGTTTTCCAAAATGGGATTCCATAGGATATACCAGTTAAATACTGAAATGAGGATAAGTGTCGTAGTAAATTATACCTCATTGAGGGATTTTTCAAGGTCCTCATAACCTCAAAATTCAATGAGGCTATGAGGGATAATAAATGAGGACTCATTGAGGTCTTTGACATAGCCCTCATGGCCTCATACGATAAAAAGGGATTCCATAGCCACAGGTGTTTTGCAAAAATGGGATTCCATGGGATATGGCCATTGGATATAGTCTTTTGTTATACAGAAGGGAGATAACTCTGCATTATGGGAAATCAAGCAATCTGATTGGTTAGTTATAATTTATATAAATGATCTAGATATATGAAACAACAAGAGTACTTGGTATAGGGTCAGAACTAAAAAGAATGGACTAGAAATTGCTAAATATAGCAATTATAAGGTATACTGTTCCAGTCGATAGGCTCTTCTACGCTACTGGAGTATACTCTAGAACAAAGGAACAGGGTCAGGTAGACGATAACTATTACATATATAGATAGAAGCAGAGAATTCTGAGTAATTACCAAAGGAACCTGTCTTTTAATGGGAAAAACGTCATGGGATAAGGATCCAAAAAGGGATTCTGGGAGAATTCTAAGCCAGAACATTACTCCACTTCAGTCGAATGCACCCCCGATACCTTCTTGGTACTATAGCACTACGTGCTAAGCCGATCAATTGGGGAAATAAAGCCAATTTCGATGATTTTGGGTGGATTTTGGTGATTTGGGGGATTGTAGGGTTGTTTGTGGTAATCAGATTTACTCGTCTACAAAGGAACATACCCACCGAACATACCCCTATCCTACTGTAGGCCTTAGGTAACATAGCAATCACGTGCTACCATAGAAACCAAGATGGCGGCTTCCTGTATACAAAATGGATGACGGAAACACGTATCACCCTAACAACACGCGCTGCGCATGCGCACTAACACCAGGTATCACTATGGGGATGACGTCACAACATGCCCGCTCACGCGGGTTACCATGACAACACAACATGGCGCCACTAGGTCACGTGACATGACGTCACTTCCGAGGTCATCCACCGAGGTCATCCAACTATTTCCTGAAACGTGCGAGCACTACTACTAACCACCTATCGAAACCACTCACAGTTGGAATTTACACCGGTGGAACCTCCCCCCCCCCCCCCCCAGCTGAAACCCTCTAGCCACATCCCTGAACCCCACTAATAATTTATCAAATAGGGACATTTCCATTCTGACTGGCGTCTAAGGTATCAATTTTCTGTCGCTAGTCATCATATACTATAACCCCTTGTTGGCTACTATTACAACCGCAACCTCTATTGGTATTGTTTCAACTGTAACCCCTATTGGCTAATATTTCAACTGCATCATCAAGGCATGCCCTCGACGAAGGCATGCCTTGATGATGTAGTCGGTATATTGATCACTTGAGACCTGACCGTTGCATTTGGGACAGATCAAGATTGGCCTGCCTACACCCATCTTGTCGAAGCCACTCTAAATATTGTACAGCATCAGCGGAGGTTGTCTTCGATAACATTTATTTATTTATTTATTTATTTATTTATTTATTTATTTATTTATTTATTTATTTATTTATTTATTTATTTATTTATTTATTTATTGGGGTATTAACGAAACTTTCGACAACCAGAGTCACCTCGTGTTGGACTGTTTTACGGTGAGGAAGCCGGAGTACGACGAGCAACTGTCAGACCCCCCCCCCCCCCCCCCCCCCCCAACGTACTAACTCCACATAAGCAAGGTTAGCATGGGTTGAAGACAAGTGAACCATCGACGTGCAATACGCCTGAGTACACAGCGCCACACGTGCTTCGATAACATTGTCTTTTGCCAAGTACATGAAATGGTAACGTGTACTGGCGGTGCTGGAACATAGTGTTACGAAGGATGGCAGATATACAGCCAACCTGGCTATATTGTTCCCCACATTGTAAAATAATCATATCTGACCTGGCACTTCTTTCTTTTGCTCGACGTTTTTGTGTGCAATATCTTTTCTGTCAGATAAGATTGAAAAACGTTGTGTGATGTTACCCAACGACGCCGCTTTGCTCCAACGTGGACAGTCTAGGTTTAAGTATCCTACTCCAGGATAGCACAGAAGACGCTAGTCTGGAATCCACATTGGACTTCAGATCGAAATGTCGTCAGTTTGAACCTTATTCTTGAGCAAAATGCCGACCTTTTGATCTGAAGTCCAAAGTTCTAACCATCAAGCTGTGGGGTTTCTCCAGTGTCTGATTAAGAAGCATGGAGAGCATGCAAAGTTTCAACATATATTAGCAGACGTTTCGGTTGCTATTCTGATGCTTTTCACGAAATTCAAGTTATTGCCTGAATACAAATTCTATTCCACGTTTTCATTTTCATTGCTCATGCTTGAGTGGTACATCAATCTGTTTAACATGTTTTAGGAGAAAATACTATCTGTAAGGAGATGTAATTTGTGTATCTCGTGATGTTCTAGCATGTTGTTTGTCTATCATTGAAAGGAAATGGATAGTAAATTATCAAGGCACCGCCCGTTCCTTGATTCCCCTATAAAAGAAGCACTTTTGATGTGATGAAATCCTTTGAGAAATTAATTCACATGGCTTGTCATATATATTTTCTCCAAAATCAACTAAAATTTAAGAAAACTATACTCCTAAACGCCGATGGTATTTTTCAGTTTGTTCTGACACCGTTTGCAATTGTTTAGACAGGAAGGCACGAATATATTCTTACACGTATGGAGTTTCACACCCTGAGAAAATGAAACGTGTTTCTTCACACATGCTTTTATCAAACCATACGTAACTTTACACATGCATGGAGTATAAGATAAGATTGTCACGCCATAAACATTCAACATTAACACCATACGCGCAAGGGATCTTTTTATTATCAACTTCGGTCAACGTGTTGTGGTGTTTTTCTCTTTTCTTTTCATTTTGTTGTTGTGTTCGTTTGTTTTTCCTTTTTGAATTCTTGCTATTTTTCAACTTCGCTTCAGCTTAAAATTCAGTTGTAATCTTTTAAGGTCCCTTGAGTGCAACAATTCCCATCTGCAATGTTTCTGAGGTTCTATTCAGACTTGACCATTTCAATTGAAAACTCTGACGTCAGTGATGCTCATGGTACAATAAACATTATAGTGAGAATGGTCAGTGGTAATGGGAAGGTTAAAATCTAAACTCTGAGATAAGGTTTGGAAAACTCGAGCGTTTGTTATTGCAGTCTTGGATCTCTGAAGATGAAGGTTTTATTGGCTGTGCTTGTATTTTCAGTCTGTGTTGTTTGTTCATGTGAGTTTTCATTTAACACCTTTCACTCTGACGTCAAAACATAAAATTTTACCATCAAAGTTTCCACATTTTGCAACTAGGAACTTAACCAATTTAACCTTGTTTGACAAGTTCATTGAGCTCTGTGAAATAAGATAAAGTTGATTAAAATCCTAGTTGCATTATGGGGAATTTGACTACTTCAAATTTTGTTGGCCTGATGTCAGTATCCTGGGGATTAATCATTATGTATTCTGTGACGTGACGTTATTGCATTCGTTCATTTAGGAGTGAAACTGTGCATAAGCGCAATCTTGGGTATTTTATTGTGGAAGGGACTGCCTAACTTTGCCCTGTTTTTTTTTTTACAAAATACGCTTCCTTGATATGAAAGTTGCTAAAATGACAAAAAATGTCCTCACCTACCTCGGATTTGTCATGAAAATACTTCGCACATTCATTAAAACATAAACTATCTGGCTTGGGTGTGTGTGAGTGTGCGCGTGCGTGCAGGGGAAGAGGGTGGATGGAGGGGGGGGGGAGAGGAGGGGGACTGACTCAAAACTCCCATCTCATACGTCTCTTGATCATGGGTCCTAAGAGGTATTGTTCCTCGGATTTGTCCCGGAAATACTCCAAACGTCCCTGAAACAAAAATGATCTGGCTTGGGTGGAGGTGTCTGTGTGTGCGTGCAGGGGAAGGGGGGGGGGGGGGTACCCAGACTCATATCTCATAGGTCTCTTGATCATGGGTCCAGACAGGTTCTTCTACATGCATAGAATTCTCATTGTTAACATATGTGCATCGATATCTTGTGTTGCTATAAATATTATCGAGACCACCCTTGGAACTAAGGGTTCCGTCCTGGGTAGTGGCCTGGTTTGTAATTAAGTAAATCTCAGTCCTAAGCTATAAGCCTGGCCTCATAACTCTCATTAATTTATTCATCAATAAATCACCTGCACAGGCCGATAAACCTGAAGTCGATGGGGGTTTAGTACTTTCAAATAATTCAAAGGATTTTCTGTGGATTTATTTATTTATTTATTGGTGTTTTAAGGTCACACATTTCTGCACAATGTACCCGGAGTACCCAAAGAGAACCACCGAGCAACGGCAAGCATCAGTCAGCTCCCCAACATACTAAATCCACACAAGCAGGGTTAGTATTGGTTGAAGAGAGGTGCACCATCAACGTGCTATACGCCTTAGTACACAACGTCACCTTACTCCACCCCCGGGGGTGGGGGGGGGGGGCAATGGAGGTGAAGTGTCTTGCCCAAGGACACAACGCGGTTGCCGCAGGTGGGACTCGAACCGAGGACCACTCGGTTGCAGCCTGCTCCTCAACCTACTGAGCCACCGCGCCCCCCGCTTTTCTGTGGATCAGTTTTTCATTCTAACACATCGCTGTACCATAATAGCTTCGGTATGTATTTGAATATTTGTGTCTCACTCCGGCACCCACACACGCCTATTGGGCGTCTGCATCTTGTCCTTTCCTGAATTTTTCATGGGATTTAACTCTTCAACCGGTGTGTATTTTAGAAATACTTCTATCAAATCTAGTCATGGCTGCTTCACAGATTCAAGAGCACTTATATCAAGAAATAACTGGACAGAATGTTGATACAACTTAACGAGGATAATCTGGTTAATGGTGCCAAATGTATACTTATTTTAGTGGCAAGAGATTGTCTGTCCTTGGCAGGAATATCCACCAGCAACATGAAAGAAGTTAAGGCCATTCTCCGGGTAAAAATCTGTACACACTTCCCCTTATAACGTTCTCGAACACCAAACACGGAAAGCGTCTTGATTTCGTACTATTTTTTCAGGACATCTCGGCGCGCAGGTGTCAGTAAGTGTGACGCGACTAAATCGTGACCTGATCGAAAGACCGATGTTCCGATTACGGTACTGCGTGGTAGTTTTATATATAGACCATGAATCACTGCCTGGATTCGAATAGTACGATTTTTGTCCTCGAGTGGGCTGCGCGGATTTTTTCATTTTTTGTCTCAAAAACATAGGATATGACCCCTCATTGGAACGAGCTCGACGAGCTCGTTCCAATGACGGGTCATAACCTATGTTTTTGAGACAAAAAATGGCGATGTTGAGAATAGCGCTGGCCGGTTTTGGACGAGCTCGTTCTAATGAGGGAGCATAACCTATGTTTTGGAGGCCACAAAATGGCGATTTTTGAGAATAGCGCTGGCAGGTTTTGGACGAGCTCGTTCCAATGAGGGGTCATAACCTATGTTTTTGAGACCAAAAAATGGCGATTTTTGAGAATAGCGTTGGCCGGTTTTGGACGAGCTCGTTCCAATGAGGGATCATAACCTATGTTTTTGAGACCAAAAAAATGGCGATTTTTGAGAATAGCGCTGGCCGGTTTTGGACGAGCTCGTTTCAATGAGGGGTCATAACCTATGTTTTTGAGACAAAAAAAAAATGGCGATTTTTGAGAATAGCGCTGGCCGGTTTTGGCCGTTACGTTAGGTAAAGGGTGGGCTGCGCGGTTTATTTCCTAATATTTCATCACTCAAGGATAAAAATTCTAATCCAATCTGAACAGTGAACTTTTGTCTTCATTTTATTTTCTCGTTTTTTTTGTTTTCCCCAAACAACCATTGATAATTGATTCCGTGGTTACTTTCAAAACACAAAAAATAGTCCGTCATCGATAAGAGAAGGAACACGATGCTGGAAGTGAAATACCATTTTGTGTGAATGTGAGTGGGAATACGATTTGTTTTGGGGAAAGAAAGACGAACGAAAATAAAATAAAATCATAATATCACTTTAGCCGGCCGCTGATTTGTGATTGTCAGCGGTTCCCAGATGAGAAGACCTTGGTCATCTCTGTGCTCCCAACTGTCTCCCATTTCCCACTCTTTTTCTCTCCTCCCAACTCTCAATACTCGGAGAGGAACTGCTTAATGACACACCGTGCCCCATTCATCCTGGGTCTTCTCCAAGCCTAGATCACACATCTGTCTGCTCTGGCAATCCTTTTTCACTATTTGTCCAAATTTTCCCCCAGGCACCACGTCCTCAGCGTGAACATTAATATTTGAGTTACGTCATGTCTGTTCATCTACCAGACAATAACCATGGACTATCTACATGTATATCTCAGAACTTCCCACGACACCTGGCGATTTACTTCATGGTATGTCCACGACGATGAGGCCATGGGGCATTCCAGAACATGGAATTACTTATGAATATACCTGCCGAAAATATATTTCCGTTTTTTAAATGCATCCACAAAGATTGAACAGAAAGATAAGCTGTGTCACACGTGATTTGAACACTTTATAGGTTTTTTGTATATTTCAGGGACAATGTTCGTTCCAGGTGGTTGGAGTAATACTATTACATGCATCGTTTCGGGATGTCAGAGTCAAGTCTGTACTGTTCCTAACGCCATTTGCACGTATGTATTGTATTCTCAACTAGAATTATGCAACGAGATCTTTGAAAAACATAACCGTCTCTGCCACTGACCTATGTGCAACTGAGTCAGACTATCTGACTCAACAGATCAGGTGTGCTCATCTATTTCAGAGGCGACTTGTGGTGTGTGTATACTTACCAAGGTCAGGCCTGTCATGATTAATCGAGAAGTCGACTAATCGTCGGGAACACCCATTATCGACTACAATTTCAAAGTCGACGATCAAGTGTTTTCATCACTCCTTTACTGATGAATTATTAGTTATTACTCCCCCCCCCCCCCATCGTGCCCATAAGAAGTGTAACGGCTGTAAAATATCAAAATGCATTATGTTACTTTCCAAAGTGTGATTTACAGGGATTTCCCAGTTTAATTATAAACGATAACTTAACAAGTTAATTATGCAATCAACAATTAGGTCATGTATCCGTGCGCGCAAACGAATACACTTTGCCGTGGGTGTAATGGGGACTTCATTGTTTTTTGTGTTTTTAACATGAAAAGCAGACGACCCTTGCAAAAAAAAACCCGAATAACTATTATTTTCATTTTTTGTCGCAAAAACTTAGGTTATGACCCCTCACTGGAACGAGCTCGACGAGCTCGTTCCAATGAAGGATCATAACCTATTTTTTAGAGACAAAAAATGAAAAAAATAATGAAAATTAATTGGCGATTTTTGAGAATAGCGCTGGCCGGTTTTGGCCGTTACGTTAGGTAAAGGGTTAAATAATATAATGATCGTTAATAATGAAAAAGTAATAAACAGAGTAATCGCTTGACAGGACTGGTTACGTGAAATAATTCATTCGAGGAGAGGGACTATATTGTAAAACACTCGTGCGCATTCGCGCACTCGTGTTTGTACAACGTCCCTCACCTCTCATGAATTATTTCACGTTACCAGTCCAGTCAAGCGATTACTCATTACTCTCTATTTAAAATGTCTTCAATGTATTTGATATTGGAGAGAAGTATAATGATACAGCACATGGCACCAGGTTTGGCGTTCTACAAATTATGGGAGTACAAATAATTTCCCTTCTCAGTTTGCGAACGGGTGCAACTACCTTCTTAAATATCAATGCAGCTATTATTAGACTCTTGACCTGCTTAGCCTCAGGTTTGGGTCTGAGTTGGTCAGGAGTCTGAATTGTCCTCGGAGAGCAGGACGCGTGCATCACACCCGCATGCCTATGTCTGGCCCTATCCCGTTCTTTCTAGGGGTCAAACGGTACGATTAATCGATTATTCTTCTTCAAAAGTCGACCGTGTAATTTCCTAATCGTGCCAGCCCTAACCAAGGTACCGCCTATCGGGCACTGCGAGCTTTGGGTTACCACCAATCTGCTCGGTAACAATTATCCTGTTTGGACTCATCGCGGAATGCATTCTGGCACTCCCCGTTGGGTCGTGGCAGGACAATGCACCTGCCAAGTTAAATCTAACTTATACACAGTGACGCGATTAAAATGGATTCCACCCAGTCCATTCCGTAGCTAAATGCACTAGACCAATTGAACAACCCCCAACCTTCAATCTTTACTGCAGCATATTCACCATCCACCATTTTCTAAAATCTTTAAATTCTCTTGTCCAATAAATAGCCTAATGCAATCATATATCTGATACAAAAATACATCTCCAATTTACATGGCATTAGTTTAAACATATGTCCTTAGTTTAGAATTTTACCCTTGTGCAGAGTGCGAAATTGTAGAGTGGAACCTCAACAGCTTTCAGGTCATCCAACGTTATGCTTTTTGCCAAGTACGAAAACTAATAATACAGTTTCAACTTTCCAAACTCGGACAGTGTTTTTTTTTTTTTTGTCAGTAATACCTAAAATAACATGTAAAGGCTGAAATAATGTGTTTTGATACCTGTACCGGTACCGGTACCGTCGGTTCCCTCATGCTCCAAACGGATTTCAGTACTGAAGCTTTACTCCAACCGGTACCTGGACGAAATTATTATATGGGGAAATTCCTAATTGAACGAGGGTAAACAGGCTGATAATCGTGTATGGCACACTTGCTCGAGAGACTTTCAACTTATTTGTGAATGAACATATCGACACAGAAAGACTCAAAAACAAAAGTGCATGTTCTGTCGGCACCACGACCTCGATAAAGCAGACCATTTTGACTTTTCAAACGTGACATCGAAGACAATGAAAGCGTCATCGAAGGCTACTTCAAAGAAATTATTTCGTGGCGAGATCCAAGTATTCATAAAGCGTGATCTTCATGCTTTATGATTACTTTGATGTCTCGGCAGAATAATTGGAACGATGCCATGTTTGTCATGCGATCTTGGTGACTTGTGCGGTTTAAATGCAAATTCCTCACATCTGACTCCGATATCTCAGCTAATTGTAGATTTGTCTCGGTACCGGTACCGGTTTCGGTGGAAAAGGCTCTGTCCCGTCCTGGTATCGGTTATGTTGGTACCGGCGGTACTTTCACATGTCTAGTCTACAGTAAGATTGCCTTGCTACAAGTTATGTGAGAGAGTGCATTCTCCCATCAATTGTAACAAGGCAAATTGCCATAGATTAAATACTTTTACCTCAAAGATAATATGAAGGGCATCGACAGAAATTAAGCCTTTAAATTGCAGTACCTACAGTTTGTTTTCAGAGGAATGTTTTATTTTTTAAATTAAAAATAAATTTACTTATAAAGATATGCACTTTCTATATTTCTCTGTGTAAAACGACAGCCGAAATCCTCTCCATGTTTGCTCACGTTTTGCAACAAAAAATGAACAATTAAAAATACCCCCCTCCCTCCCTCACTGAATTGAAAAAGAAATTGCCTGAGAATCAATTCATTTACTTTGTGTGGCCAAATATTAATTTTGTATTGCCTCAAAAATATGCGCGTCATCCACATATTCTTTTTTTCACAGACATATTCTTTTCTCACAGTACATTCGTTAAGAAGCCATTGGTGAGGCGTCAGAAAAAATTGAAATCTTTCGAGAATTTTTGTTGTAAAAACAAGCAATCCGAAGGTTTTGAGCACCCAAGGCACGTAGGGACGACGCTGGGCAGACTTAGCCCTTACGACACCTTTAGCAGTACAATGGTACCCTTCCACCTCCAGCAGGCACCGACGAGGAGAAGCAAAGGACCGAGGCCACACCGGGTCGTCAACTCTGAGTGATTCTTTATGCTCTGTTCTCGGTTCTTCGGGCATGTAAAATCTGCTGCATACATCTATGTGATATAAGCTCGTTGAGAATGTCTCTGCTTCTCAATGGCAAGTTTTTTTCTGCCTCCAGAAGCTATAGATGGTGATGATTGTACGAGTAGTGTTATTTTGTTCTTCAGGCATGTATAGCCTGACAATATGGTGTTTGTTTGTGCCCGGTAGAGCCTTTATAGACAAATATAGCATGTCTCAGGCTCGATCGGGCAGCCGCCCCCGAAGCACACATCCGATACACTGGCGCCAAAAGAGTTGACCCTCCCTGAGTCGGTCGATGTTCCAAGATGGCTTGGAGCTTCTGTTGTTTCAGACCGAGTGTCGGAGGGTAATTTTGATTCCGCCTGGACGAGATAATCCAATCGTATTACTTGGTTGGACTGGACAGAAGAAGAAACATCAGCAGTAACACCATCCGTGGAGTGGTCCCGGCATAATATTCCACAACTGGTACAAAAGCCGGAGAAAACTCCTGTAGTTTTTTTGAAGACGAGGGGCCATCCACCAATCCTTCTGGGAGGTTGAGATGCCGTGTATGATGTCCTCAGCCCCACCCTCCAAACATGAGTGTAAATAATCTGTACGTTTGTGGATCAAATGTACCTCAGTTTCCCAAATCAACTCTGGGTGATTGCACGAGTGTCCCTGCAGCTGTTCTGTAGTGGCGTTGTCGATATGTACACTAGTTGGTGTGATGTGATGGTATTACTGGCAGGTCAGTTGGGGCAGAGTTAAGCGGCAAGCGGCAAGCGGCAAGGAGTAATAGCGATACAGGCATCTGTTATTGGAGCTCGCAATGTTATTGCAGCGCGCTGATATCCACTCTGATTGATAGCTTTACTGTATCTGTAGTTGTTCTATGTCAGTGTGTCGACATGTAAGAGGGTTGATATGATGTGGTGATGTTATCGATGAGTCGGTCTGGGCATGATCAACACCTAGAAGCAGCGATGATGGCATCTGTTCGGGGAACATATTGAACAGATATTATGCAGCAGGTTCTTGTTACCTATCCGGACTCTGAGCCCTTCCTTGTATGTTTGTGTTTATGTATTGTGTTCGGTGTTGTGAATGTAAGCAAATGTCGAGAGAGTCGCAATTTGTGATTTATGAGATGGACTCGGCTGGCTGAAGCCACACTCGACACCTTCGACCAATGTAGGCATCTTGTCGGGGTGGGGGTTGTGGGTGCACGGTGAACTTATTTATTTGGGGAGGGGTGGAGGGGTTACCTTCATCTTGCTTTTCTGATACCCATTTAGTTCGGAAATGGGCTTCCACCTTTAAGTCTTTTTAGTGTTTTCTCCGTAATGTTTTAACATCACGTTTCTCGCATATCAATGTCAGCCTAGTCGTGAAGGGGTGTGATTGAATGTTGGTGATGGTTAGGAGGGCTACGCGTAGGGTAAGGATTTGAACGTGTTGGACTTGAGCTAGGTTTGTTTTGCACAGCCTTTTGGTGATGAGTGTCCCGTGTTCAAGGTCTGGTGGGATAAATGATTTGTAGAGTTTTAGTAGCGTGTTTTTGTTGGCACCTCAGTCTTTTCCTCTTATCATTTCAAAAGGTTAAGGTGGACGGGTAGCACTTCCAGTGTTTAATTATAAGTTTTTGGACTTTTTGTTAGGATTGAGCATGATGCGTCATTTTGCGCACTAGTCTTCTAGGCCCTCTAGGACGTCCTGTATATGATGTTACAGGAGCTGCTAGTGATATAGTTTTTTGTCATCTGTGAACTGGGAATAGTCGACCCGACTTTTTCGCAAACTTGGTGTATGTCGTTGACATAAATTATAAAAAGAAGTTGGATGAGGACCGAGCCCTGGAGCTCCACCTCCACTGATTTTGAGCGGTTAATATTGATCGTAATATTGACCGTAATTTTTCATGCTGAATCCATATACTGGTGAGACCAATTATATTTCCTACATGTAGAGGGCGCAAAAACATGTGGCGGCGGTTTATGCTGAGAAAGAAGTCGATAAGAAAGTTTAGTGGCGTTTAGTCGAAACAGTTCCGTAAACACTGGTGAGAGAATGAAGTAATGTGGGACGGCTTTTACCACTGCATTTCCAGTTGCGTATAAGATTGCATTTTTGAGAAGCTTCAGTAATAATTTAATCCCACATCTTCGTGGAGCTGACGGAGTGAATTAGGTTTGAACCTCGGTATCAAGTTATAGTTCATTATGTCGTTTGCCCGTCCATTGCCAAAACTGTCGTCACGCAAAAACGTATGCATATCTGGTTAAACCCTAAATATACCCTTTTTCTCAATCATAAAGAAAGCGACTACTTCAGTTTTCTCAAATTTTGTTAAGTTTTGTTGGACATGTGTGTGATCTGATCATTTGTTTACGTACTTCCCGGCCTACTCTTACAAGACCTTCCACGGTTAGCGTGACACCATTGTTGTAGAAGGTGCAACATACATTATGTTTTGAGTGGGAATCTGACGCTTTGGATTCAATTAGACATAATCTAAAATAGTGTACTTTACATAAAGAAGAAATATAAAATTTCCCACTTTTCAAATTTTGGCCTTCGAATTTCCAACTTTTGAAGGATTAGGCAAAGAATGGGTGAGGGAGATATCGTCCTCCATATAGCCACACCCCTGTATTTCTTAACTGAGTGTGGTATACCATTACAACAACTGCTGGGAGGATTTATCATTCAGGCAATTTTCCGTGGAATACCACAGGAAGGACGAATAAATATTCAGCTAATGGACCACTGGGTATAACTCTTTACCTAATATAAGCAACAGACAACAGATGCCCTCTTTCTTGTCTGGTATTATTAACTTGGGGTGTTCCCTTTTCGCCGTTCCAGTGTTTCGTAAACGTTCCCCAGTATTTAAAGTCTGAAGAAGAGGTGTAGCCCCTCCCCCACCCTCCCCCCCCCCCCACCCAGAACTCCACGGGCAGTAATTGGGAAAAGTACTTTTGCCCTATAATTGGCATGTTCAAAGATCATCGAATTAAAACTCACAGATGGTTGTCAATGTGGTCGGGGCATCACTAGATATCACCTAATCAACCAAGGTAATGGGCACTGTCGTGCTAAAAGCCAAGCCGGCTTTGTGGCCACATACGGGGATTTCACAATCGCCAGGATAGCTCGTAGAGACGGGAAGCTATCCACCTGGAACTTAATAAAGTACCCCATGCTTTTTTCGCAGTGGTGTTAACGGAAACTGTCATTACTTTCACCCTATTTTTTAGATGGACAAAAGTGATTGTTCGTGGAAAGAATGGTCTATTGACAAATGAAAGACAACACAATGATGAAAATATGCAGCATTTTAATGGTGCTAATTACACATATCTGTCACTAATGTTTTTGATGGAAAAATGTTCTCTCGACAAGTTTGGTGCTGGAAAGGTCTACGATGAAACAATGCCGTAATTACTGACAACAAATGTAACTTGTGATCTCCTGAACGCAAAAGCAGTGCATGACGTCAGTAGCGAGTGTATCCACCACGTGCCCGGATGACAGCCTGAACCCTCCCCCTAATGCTAAAAACGGGTCTTCTCATACGGCCCAGAGGCAACTGCAGCCACTCCTCATTCAATGCAGCTTCCAAATCGGCCAAATTCTGTACAGGCGGATCCCTTGCTTGCACAGGCTACGGTATTGTTGTAATAGTGTTGTTCTGAAGCAATGCTCTCAAAGCATGACAACGATGTGGCCTTGCATTGTCGTCCATGAATACAGGGTGAGTAACCAACGGGTGGTTGTCAAAATGAGGCACGACAACCGGATTGAGAATGGCCCGGATGTACTGTTGACCATTGAGATTTCCATGTACAGTCACCATATCAAGTTTACAGTCTTGATAGAGGCATCCCCAGATCATTACTGATCCTCTACCATAAGGTACAGAGGTCTGATTTTCCTGTGCACGTAAGCAGTATTTCTTTGCCTCCCACTCTCATGCAACCATCTGTGACGTGAAGCAGGAACCTACTCTCGACTGACCAAAGAACTCTCCTGCATGGCATGAGATTACAATGTTGTCGTGCCATACACCACTCCAAATGTCGTCTTTGATGCTGATCGGACAGAGCTGGATGCTTCATGACCCTTCTGGACCTCATACCCAGTACTTTGAGACGCTTTCGGACATTTCCGTTGTACAAACGCCTGTTGAGGAGCCAAAGGCCACCTAAGCAAAGGATTCACGCCTAACGAGACGTGCTAGGCTCCGATCTTCTGGAGAAGAGGTCTTCTGGAGTTGTCCAGGCCTTTGTCAGCCCTTAACAGCGTTGGTTTGTTGATATTTTCGTACACGACTGCTGATGACAGAATGACTATAGCCAAGTTGCCTTCCAATAGCTTTGAATGACATGCCGGCTGCATGCATGCCAACGATTTACCATCTTAGTGCCTCTGACAGTATCCGCCTTACCATGTCAACATTTATTGATAAAAGAAGTGACAAATTTTCTTGTTTTATACCCAGATATTGCATGTGGATGATGGTGTTTTGTGACATTCGTGGGAAGCATGCTTCACGTGAACGAGGGGATGTGTTTGGGGTGCGCCATTAACCAGAAACATCTTGTTTCACTAGACGAAATGTACTGCAAGACATAGCAATCATTAAAACCTAATAATCAGTGGCAGCAACTTCACTGTCATGAAATATTTCAGTGGGTACTTAATTAAGTTCCAGGTGTATATTTTGGAGGAGACGGTGACAATGAGTGAGAAATGTGTAATTCGTGAGAGGTGGAGACCCTTGTCCACTTTCTATGAGAAAGGCCAAACCCTTAATCTGGAAGAATAGGATTCACCAGGAGTATTATATGAGGAAATGAGGTGAGGGAATGCGGGACAGGTGGTTATTGGGCGATATAAAGGAGAGGATTAGTGTGCGGTATGTGGAACTGGGAAGAATGAAGTACGGGATAGCATTACACAGTCGGTCTGTGGGTTGTGGGAGGAGAAAGGAGCGGGGGAGAAACATGTGGGAACATTGGGTTAATCAAGACCTTCTCATACGAGAAAAGAGATCAACAAACAGATGTCATTACACCGTAAAAACAGTAGAGAAAATTCATGTCACGGGTGTGAAAATAGGAGCTACGCCCCAAAATATTTGAAGGCATTTGTGCCTGTTCATTACTAGCATTCTTATTTGTTCTGGAGAAAGAGCCCTCCCACCATTTTGTAATATTTATTTATTTATTGGTGTTTATATAAATAAAATATCATTTACATTTGACTGAATATGAAACATAAGCAAGAAAAATGGTGAGTTTTGCTCTGATATTGTTATGGTTTTAACCCTTTACCTAACGAATTGCCCGCATCCGCCCGCGTAATATGTAAATTGAGCAGTTGAAAAAAATATTTTTTAAAAAATTTCAACAAAATTATATCTTGTGAACCCTCGTTGGAACGAGCTCGTCGAGCTCGTTCCAATGAGGGGTCACATGATATGATTTTGTTGAATTTTTTTGAAAAATTTAAAAAAAATGTTATTTAAAATAATAAATTTTGATATCGCCTGCGTTGGGTAAAGGGTTAAAGCCCTGACAGAGGCTTCTAGCACTCAACCAGTTAAGGTCACTTTCATAATCATTGACTATATCATGACAGCAACATACGTATTTATTTCTTTATTTTGGGTTTAATGACACGTTCAACAGCCAGGGTCATTTTTCGTCGGACAGCTGTATGGGTGGAAGAAGCTGGAGTAATCAGACAGAACCACCAAGCACTGGCATACAAATGTCATACTTCCCAACATACTAACACCACACAAGCAGTGTTAGCATTGGTTGAATACAAGTGCATCACCGACATGCAGTACTCCTTAGTACGCAGCGCCACCATGCCCCCCACATGGGCAAACGGGATTAAGTATATTGTCCAAGGACACAACACAGTTCGAACCGTGGACCTTGTGGTTTGAAGTCCAATGCCACAACCACTGAGCCAGCAACACGGGTATCAAGTAATGTTTAACCCTTTACCTAACACGAAAAGCAGGCGACACTTGTAAAAAAAATTCTTGAATAACTCATGGTTTCATTTTTTGTCCCCAAAAACATAGGTTATGACCCATCATTGGAACGAACACGACGAGCTCGTGCTCAAGATGGGTCATAACCTATGTTTTTGAGACAAAAAAAAAATGAAAATATAATGAAAATTAATTGGCAATTTTTGTGAATAGCGCTGGCCGATTTTGGCCGTTACGTTAGGTAAAGGGGTAATACCTTACTGTTTTTGTACTTTCAGGCCAATTGGTAGCTGTGGAGCAATGTGGACTGCGAATGGAAAGATTGTCTGCGGTGGAATATTAGGCTGATAATTTTTGTGAGATGTACACCAAATAAAGACAAATTAAACTGTGTTGTTTTTGGATCCTTTGTGGGCCTTACAGTGACGTGATTACACTGACAGTGTCGCGATGTGGCTCAAATTCTCATTCCACTTTCTTCCCTACAACATAAGAATCTCACCGCCCGAGAAAAGTGATGCGAGTACTTTCAAAGTCAAATTCTATTTTCGGTTTTTTTTTCGTGATTCGTTCTTAATTTGGAAATATTGTATTTTAGTTTTGAAATTAAATCTCGACCACTCGTGTACATGTAAGTGCGACGAGACTTGATCGCGATCAGATCGAAAAAGAGACCGTTTTTGTCAGAATAATAACACTTTTGTCGACAACTGATTTGTCGCAGTTCTCAGGTGAGAAGACCTTGATTAGCTCTGTACTCCCAAATACCTCTCCATCCCCACGCCTCCTCTCCCCGTTAAACACTCTGAGACAAACTGTATGATGACATCCCGTACCCTAGTCTTACCAATCTCTCCGATAAGCAGGCCTGGCATTCTTTAGGAGTGTAGGTGTGCTGCACGCCTAGAAAAAAATGAGGAGGGCAACTTTTTGCACCACATAATTTTTTGGAATGCCAGACATGCTTGGGACTACCTTTAAAATCTGTTATCATTTCGTCCCCCGAGTTCCAATGTGTTCTATGTACCAGTTGGCTGCCAGTATGGTGCCAGTAGGCTGCCAGTAGGCACATATAACACATTGGAACTCAGTGAACGATTTGTAAATGTTGCATGGATTCGCAATAATTCATGATCCATTCTGTGTCGCATCTCAACACATTTTGAGTTTAGAAGACAGTCACATAAGAATTGAATGCAACATTTTGAATAATGAGAAGATGTGTGTGCCAATTTTTCCGTCATGTAGCTGAACGTAGTACAATTTCTCAGTCACAATAGTAATACCTTGAACAAGTATATGCATTGAACTTTCAGGTGCAATTGCATGTCCAAGCAATCTGAGGTGGGCAATTGTTTTGCACTCCTTGATTTTCTAGACTGCCAGTCCTGCATAAGTATACTAACCATCTCCTTTGTGTAACCACATATCATTTATTTTCACATCCCACTTCCCTATATTACTCCCGATGAATCTTGTTCTGTAAGATTTGTATTTTGGACATTCTAATAGAATGTGCTCATTGATCAAGAATGACACTCCTTTCACTGTCTTTCCCAATTTCCCCCCTAAGCTCCAGCAACTAGGACCTCATCTTGAACAGCAGTGCCCCCCCCCCCCTCCCAAAGGTCCCATCAAGGTAGTCTTCGAAACCTGGCTTCTCTTTATCAGACAGGCTACCAACAAAACACTTTGCATTAACCCCCCCCCCCCCCCCTCGCCAATGCAGGTAACAATTTACTGATCCTTTCTCTGATAATGTTTTTATCCTTGGTTGTGCTCACTTATAAGTCCGAGATCTCTATTAAAAAGTTCTCTATTAACTCCATCACTTGGTCTATCCACCCTGACATGTCTTTGTATTTGACTTCTAAATATTCTGGAACATTAGTTTACACCATCGGGCGTCGGGTAGATTTACAAAATAGTTACGATAGCAGAGTTTCATTTTGTCTGTGCTGTCCTAAATCCCCATCCACCCAAGCTCACCCCTTATTGCTTCTAATGTATCGGCATTACTCGACTCCGTTATAGGTCGGCCTGCATCGTTATGCAGGGTTTCTAAGCTCTTTAAAGCCGTTCGGTTTCGAGGAATCACTTTCGTACCATACAAGGACGCCGGAGACGGGTGAGGGGCTAGAGGGCTTTTGCCCCCCCCCCCCCCCCCCCCACTATTTTCGCAGATTATGTTCCTTAAAAGCGATCTGAACAGTCTTTTTCGCCAATTAACAACACGTGTTTTGGGTAATCCTTGTAACAAAGTAATTATAGCAAATTTGAATTATTTTTCGACTCTGTATGATCTCGTTTGACGTGCTTAATCGTCAGATACCCAATTTTGTTTATCGGGATCCCGGGACGTTCCCGATCTAGGTTTTGAAACTTTCTGAGTGTTTTGGTTCTAATTTATCAAACTTTTCTTACCGCGAGGCGAACCAGGGTCGCCCCGTGAGAGCTTGGACTCTCCAAACCGGCAGTTTGTTTATCCCCCCCCCCCCCGCCACACCATGTCCTAAATTGTTTTCCCACGAAAACCTCATTGAAGCTGTTTCTCCCTAAAAGTGCCATTTGATTAAAGATTGGCTTCCCGTTTACAGTTGCTTTATTCGTGTGGTTTCGATAGATGCCTCTCCTCATAATGTTTATATGTTTCCCAAATACTCATAGTCACACGTCTCTCTCACACTGAGAAGTTTGCTGCGTCCTACCCACACATTCACACACACATTCTCCACCTTTGAGTGGGTTCTACTTCAGGACCACCAGGTATATAAACTTTTTTTACCCCCCACCCCACCCCTCCTTAGCTTTCTGATACTACACCATGTCATCTGTGAAAAATAGCTCTTGGGTCTTTAGGTCCCCAACTGTTACCCCCTCGTCGCTATGCAGTTCATCCCCTAGATCTTTGATATATAAAGCAAAGGAATTGGCGAAAGGATACATAAATACTTTAGGCCAATCTCCATAGGCGCACATTTTGTTGTTATATTACTCAGACTGAGCTTGCTTTGTACAGGTTTATATAATACTTTCAGAATTCCAATAAACTCACCTCAAGTGTCAGCCACATACTCTCCCTCCACACTCTATCATAATTATGCCTTTTACACATCTAGAAAAAAAAACAAACATCTTTTTCTTTCTGTCTTTCGCAGATTGCATCATTTATGACAGCATGAAAAGATGGTCAGTGATTGTCCTTCCGTTCCTGATGCCATTCTGGATCTCTCTCAGGAACCATCTCTCTTCAGTCTCATCCTCTAACCTCCCATACAGGACTTTACAAAAAAAGGTTCTAATGTTGCATCTGACAAATCATCCCCTGCGTTTCAATGTGTTCTATGTGCCAGTAGGCTGCCAGTAGGCACATAGAACACATTGGAACTCAGTGGACGACATATCCCTAGATAATTATCCAATACGTCCTTCCCCTGCACTTTTATGTATAAATTTAACCTTATTTCTTTCCATCCTTCTGAAATCTCTTGTTTTTCTATGGCTATATTGAATGGAGCCATCAGACTTTTTACAAAGATCCACTCCTCCATTTTAAGAAACTCATTCGTCCCTCCTTGATCCCGCCGTCACGTATGGGATGCTGTAATTTGTGACAGATTTGTCGAAACTATTATTATGGTTCCTCGATGTTTTTCTGGGTAGGGGGCGCCGTGCTGTATGCGGCTTTTAGTGGTGTTTAGGAGGACCGATTTCATAGATTGCATTACATCTAGTTATCTTTCTTTGCTACACACACCGCTTGGTGTACTTTTCGCAACGTACCGCTTCAAATGCTCTGGATTCTTTTCGCCCACAATGTAAGTTTGATATAAACTATAACATACTTATATATCAATAGCTATCGAAAGACTGAAATTGTGATTTTGTAAGGAATCACGTTGGCTGCAGCAGGCTGGTCGAATATCAAACTATGGGGTCACATATTCGAATCGACAGAAAAATCTACGGAAACGTGTATCTGACTTTTTCTTTCGATTCAGATTTCACCCGATCATGAACTGAAATTGTTAGAGTTTACCAAGTGGTAAAAAATGTTATGTTTTTATTTTGTTGTTTTCTACCACGCTAACGCACACAGATTGTATCAGTTAGTCCTACATGTACATCACAAATCCCTACACAGTATTGCATCAATAAATGGCATTGCCATCACAAATCCCCACACGGTACTGCTTCAATAAATGGCATTGCCATCACAAATCCCCACACGGTACTGCTTCAATAAATGGCATTGCCATCACAAATCCCCACACAGTACTGCTTCAATAAATGGCATTGCCATCACAAATCCCCACACAGTACTGCTTCAATAAATGGCATTGCCATCACAAATCCCCACACAGTACTGCTTCAATAAATGGCATTGCCATCACAAATCCCCACACAGTACTGCTTCAATAAATGGCATTGCCATCACAAATCCCCACACAGTACTGCTTCAATAAATGGCATTGCCATCACAAATCCCCACACAGTACTGCTTCAATAAATGCCATTGCCATCACAAATCCCCACACAGTACTGCTTCAATAAATGGCATTGCCATCACAAATCCCCACACAGTACTGCTTCAATAAATGGCATTGCCATCACAAATCCCCACACAGTACTGCTTCAATAAATGCCATTGCCATCACAAATCCCCACACAGTACTGCTTCAATAAATGGCATTGCCATCACAAATCCCCACACAGTACTGCTTCAATAAATGGCATTGCCATCACAAATCCCCACACAGTACTGCTTCAATAAATGGCATTGCCATCACAAATCCCCACACAGTACTGCTTCAATAAATGGCATTGCCATCATAAATCCCCACACAGTACTGCTTCAATAAATGGCATTACCATCACAAATCCCCACACAGTACTGCTTCAATAAATGGCATTGCCATCACAAATCCCCACACAGTACTGCTTCAATAAATGGCATTGCCATCACAAATCCCCACACAGAACTGCTTCAATAAATGGCATTGCCATCACAAATCCCCACACAGTACTGCTTCAATAAATGGCATTGCCATCACAAATCCCCACACAGTACTGCTTCAATAAATGGCATTGCCATCACAAATCCCCACACAGTACTGCTTCAATAAATGGCATTGCCATCACAAATCCCCACACAGTACTGCTTCAATAAATGGCATTGCCATCATAAATCCCCACACAGTACTGCTTCAATAAATGGCATCACCATCACAAATCCCCACACAGTACTGCTTCAATAAATGGCATTGCCATCACAAATCCCCACACAGTACTGCTTCAATAAATGGCATTGCCATCACAAATCCCCACACAGTACTGCTTCAATAAATGGCATTGCCATCACAAATCCCCACACAGTACTGCTTCAATAAATGGCATTGCCATCACAAATCCCCACACAGTACTGCTTCAATAAATGGCATTGCCATCACAAATCCCCACACAGTACTGCTTCAATAAATGGCATTGCCATCACAAATCCCCACATCGTACTGCGTCTTTGTTATAGTAAGTCATTGAAACTTTCTGTAAAGCTTTTACCTAACATGAAAATCAGACGACACGTGCAAACATAATTCTTGAATAACTAATTTTTTTTCATTTTTTGTCTCAAAAACATAGGTTATGACCCTCATTGGAATGATCTCGACGAGCTCGTTCCAACGAGGGGTCATAAACTATGTTTTTGAGACAAAAAATGAAAAAAATAATGACAATTAATTGGCGATTTTTGAGAACAGAGCTGGCCGGTTTTGACCGTTACGTTGGGCAAAGGGTTAAGCTTTTGTCCGGTCTGGATGTTGAAGTGAAAAGTAATCTGGTATGCATATTTGTTCAATGCTGACAAACTGAAGGTATGACTTTCATCTCTGATCGGTCCTTAGTAACCTGGTGGGAGCGCGTTGGCTCAGTAGGTAGAGGTGCAGGCTGCAAGCCGAGAGGTCCTCGGTTCGAATCCCACCTGCGGCAACCACGTTGTGTCCTTGTGCAAGACACTTCATCTCCATTGCCCGCGTGGGGGCACGGTGGCGCTGTGTACTAAGGCGTACTGCACGTCGATGGTGCACTTGTCTTCAACCAATGCTAACCCTGCTTGTGTGGAGTTTGTTTGTTGGGGAGCCGACAGTTGCTCGCCGTTGCTCGGTGATTCTCTCCGGGTACTCCGGCTTCCTCCACCCGTAAAACGGTCACGGTCATGATTAGCCATTGTGCATAAATATGTGACCTTAAACACCAATAAATAAATAAATAAATAAATAAATCGTCCTTTTAACCCTCTTCCTAACACGAATGGTAGACGACACTCGAAAATCAAATTCTTGGATAACTAAATATTTTAATTTTTTTCGTCAAAAACATAGCTTATGACCCATCACTGGGACGGGCTCAAGGAGCTCGTTCCAATGAGGATTCATAAGCTATGTTTTCGAGACAAAAAAGTGAAAAAAGAATGAAAATTGAATGGGGATTTTTGTAACGGGCCTTGGCCGTTACGTTCGGTGATTGGTTTAGAAAAATATCGCATCTTTGAGCAGAAAATCTCAGAGAAAGACTCATTTTAAGTAGTCGTCCTTACGTGATTTTTATGATGCGTTCCAAATTGTGTTTCACATTCAAACTAGTAATTTAGTATGGCCTCCCCAAACTGCCGAAAAACTAGTAACATTTGAAGGTCACCGTTCTCTCCAGTACTGTGTCCTGGGGACCTAATTGACCACATTTTTAGAAAAATTTCGAACATTTTAAAAAAACAATTCTTCCCCTCGTTTTAAAATGTGTTTTTTTAGATATATAATGTTAAAAAAAAAAAGAAACGCAAAACGGGTTTTCTGTGGTGAAGTACGTTCCCGCGTTAAGGAATAATTAGATTGAGAGCGAAATCAATTCATAACCAAAGTTTTAATGGATGAATGATGAACAAATGGAGACGTTTCAGACGTTAAAGTCACGAGTCGACGTCATCCAAACTCAATATTTAGTGTGACTGCCATTAGAATCCAAAACTGCTTGGCACCTTCTGTTCATTGAAGCAATCAAATTCCGGATGGAAGTTTGAGGTGTGGTGGCCCACTCTTCCTACAACGCTTGCGCCAACTGCGGTAACGTCTGAGGTTGTTGTTGACGTTGTCGCTCACGTCGATCCAGTTGATCCCATAGATGTTCGATCGGGTTCAAATCTGGCGATCTGGAGGGCCAGGGCAGGACTTCCATGTGTTATTCTGTAGATAAGCTGCCGTGAGCCTTGCTGTGTGCGGTCGGGCTTTATCGTGCTGGAAAATGGCGTTGGCATTCTGCATAATGGGGAGATGTTTGGATGCAAAATTTCATCCTTGTACCTCTGCGCCGTCAAGTTACCCTCAATGTGGACGAGGTCCGTTCTACAAGTGGAATTTTCTACAAATCGTGCAACGCAATTACAGTTTGAATCGCGAGCGATAGCTCAAATCGTTCCACGAGTTTCAATGTGTTCTAGGTGTCAGTAGGCGAATAGGACACACTGGAACTCAAGGGATGAAGTAGTAACACGGATTCCCCTCGCAAATTTGGTTGGCCGATAAAATGTGTTCGTTTTTGTTGTCAAATGAATGGCTGAGTTCCTTCTAATAATTGTTGTTTTTATAGACGTGAAGACATGTAAACACAGAACGACACACTCGTGTGAATGGGTTAATTGATATGGCACCAGCGGCCTCTCGTTATATCCTTCCGCGCTGGCACTCGTACCATGAAAGCGTGTAATAAACATAGAAAGACACACGCGTGTGAATGGGTTAATTGATATGGCACCAGCGGCCTCTCGTTTCGTTTTATCCCCCCCGCGCTGGCACTCGTATTGTATCGCTTAACGCATTCACACGAGTGTGTCGTTCTGTGTATTTTGTGTACCGAAATGTTGTGTCAGATGCCATATTCTAGTGCCGAACAATGTTTAGTGCACATCTGACACCATTGGCACGGTGCGAACACTGATTATATTGTTTGCGTACCGAGTTGGAAGGGTTAAAACACTGAGAAAAAACAGTTGCAAATTAATTCAGAAACTTACCATTTACCATGAGAAGCATTTTTAAATCTACTTTTGAAATGTGGAGGGGTGACATCCGTCCCCCAAATTTGCATTTAGCTGTGTTATGCACCTCGTGTCAAACTCTCCTTAGACCTGTGGTGGGCGTACAAGGTACGGCTCTGTTGTTTGTGATTCGTATCAGGTAAAAGCATATTCGTGTGCCCCATAACATTGCAGATCACATTACCTTATTACAAATTCTACATATCAGGTAAAGTCAACATATCTTCGACTTCGTTTATTTTCTGTGACATTTGGGACAACAGTAACAGAAAATAGGTTTTCTCTGTTCGATATGAGATAAATAGACAGAACCGCACAAGCGTTTGAATGGGTTAGTGTTTATCGCACGAGTTTGGTTGGGCGCAATAATACCACGAGAGGCGAAGCCTCGAGTGGTATTCTGCGCCAAACCAAACGAGTGCGATAAACATTAACCCATTCAAACGCTTGTGCAGTTCTGTATTTATTACACACCTTCGCAAATTTCTAAAACAGGGCTTTTACCGTAATACTAAGTGAGAATTAACCTATCCTTCCGAGAAGTAAAGGAAATAAAATAAGATAAAAATCCGAATTATTCTTCACAAGCAGGAGACCAGTCTTATTGTTATTTCGTACGCTGATTGAACTTTCATTCATAGTTTCAACTTGCAAATTGTAATGCGTCACCACTTCGATTGATGAAACACTGTTCATCTGAAATACAGTTCACCGTCTTTTTGTGCCTCAATTTTACAGCGCGAATTCTGAACGGTTGATGTGATCCCCACCAAAAAAGTTACCACACATTTACAAAAAACAATAGGTGTAAATTCGGAAAATCCATCAATGAGAAATTATAAAAAAAAACTCACATGTTTATCTGACTTCCAAATTCCCTGCGACTGTTGTTACTCGACTTGTTGACAGACCGGTTAAGATTTTAATCAAGCTTACAGCACAGGTGTTCGACATGAGCCAAAGATCATGAAAAATTGTGTATTTGAGTGGTTTTTGACGAATTATGTAATTTCCCATGATCTAGTATAACAGAGAGTAAAGGTACTGAACTTCCTGGCCGGCAAGATATCCACCTGCCTCATTTAAACTCACAGAAAACCCAAACACGTGAATTTGTGGCAGAGATATTGAGGTCATCCGACAGTTAAGGCACTAAGCTTTACGTTGGTGTACCACTTGACCAACTAAAGGCTTTTCAACGCTAAATCTAGCCGAAAAATCTCGGGAAAGAGTCACTTTTTCTAAGGTCGGACAACGCTAAAGCCAGTCTTGTATTGTTTTGCCCTATATTTAGAACAAACGCACGTGTAAATATTGTCATTTATTTTATTTTTGATTTAGCAACCAATGGGATGGCGAGGTCAAATTCGATGCGGTGTCGAAGAAGCATGGCGACTGAAGGAAAGTCGTTTTGCATTGAAGTAAACTGTGAATACAAATTTTACATTTTATAACGTTCAAGAGGGCACAAGGCCCCAATACCGCCCTGTATGATTAGTGTGGTGAATTTTAGATAGAGCGGAAGTCGTCGTAAGAAAATGGGTTGTTTCGTAGGATAGATTTGATCAATTGTTTTGATCGTCCCAGTCAATTCTCTGGCTTTAGCGTTGTCCGACCTGAGAAAAGTCACTATTCCCCGAGATTTTTTCGGATGGATTTAGCGTTGAAGAACCTTTAGTTGGTCAAGTGGTACACCAACGTAAAGCTTAGTGCCTTAACTGTCGGATGACATCAATATCTCTGCCACAATTTCACGTGTTTGGGTTTTCTGTGAGTTTGAATGAGGCAGGTGGATATCTTGCCGGCCAGGAAGTTCAGTACCTTTACTCTCTGTTATACCATGTCATGGGAAATTACATAATTCGTCAAAAAACCCTCAAATAGACAATTTTCCATGATCTTTGGCTCATGCCGAACACCTGTGGCTTACAGTAGCCATTGTCAATTCATCCCACGTAAATTAAATTTATATCCTTATTGTCCAAGAGAAATTATCGTATTGTTCTCTATTCCTGCTCAAAATGTATTAAAGTTTGTGTTATAGCCTTTAACAGGGGTACAGAATCCATACGAATTCAAGTGAATATCGACAGGCAATTTGTTTTGGATTTCGATTTGGTGACCTAGAAACTTGCTCGCGCAACGTCATTCATTAGAAATGACGTCACTCATAGACGCTTTCATATTCTGTTTACATTGTTCTTTAGTTTGAACTGTACGTGAGTCATTTCCATGTCATACTTTAACCCATCGGGTTATTTAGTCAGTCAGTATTGTTCACGTTAAGAAAATAAATTAGAAAGTTTCTTTTGATGGTCGGACAGTCATTACTACATGAGTTTCTTCAGAAACAATATAAACGCAGATACTATAGACTGCGAACATCCACTTTACAACATCAAAATAAATGACCCATCGCATCAAAACGGGCCAATGTACTGTATCCCCAGAAATATGACTGGTTCCATTCTTACATTAAAAAAGTGCCAAAATCTGTATCCCACACGTGTGCAATAAAGTTTATTTTTATCACACATCCTAGAATGCCGTGGACAAACCTTAATTTTAAATGGGTGTGTAATAGGACTTGATAATCAAGGGATTTATTAAGCAAAGTTAACAATAACCTGCTGATCTATTTAACCCTTTACCCAACGTAACGGCCAAAACCGGCCAGCGCGATTCTCAAAAATCGCCAATGAATTTTTATTATTTTTTCATTTTTTGTCTCAAAAGCTCGTTCCAACGAGGGGTCATAACCTATGTTTTTGAGACAAAAAATGAAAAAAATTAGTTATTCAAGAATTTTTTTTGCAAGTGTCGTCTGCTTTTCATGTTAGGTAAAGGGTTAAACAGATTAACCGTTGTCTCCACAGAATATATTATGCAGAGACAGAGAGAGAGAGAGAGAGAGAGAGATAGGAGTGGATCTATCATCACCTATCTTGAAAGAGCTGAAAAGCAATGGCCAATGTTTTTAGGTGGGAGCGTCGGAAGATGACTGATTAGAAACAATGGAAAATCTCATTGATGGCTCAAGTTCCAAGGGATGGAATATTTCAACTACATCCGCAAGAAATGCCTTTGTTGAAGGTATGAATTGATGATGTAGTTGTATTATTTGTTACCGTACTCTTGGACGCCATCTTGGGTTTTACTTAATATCGACAGGACGATTTCATGTTAAAATATGAAAATTTACTCGAGTGGTGTACTGGTACGGAAAAAAGGGATCGACCCGGGTGGCATAGGAATGGTACCTAGATCCCGGACTTGTGCGCTTATCTAGGCTTAATTGTGCGTAGGAATTGCGCGCAATTGCCATATCAAATGGCATCCAAAGCACGGCAGGATCTCCTGATTACTCATAGCAAACACAGGCAATGTTTCTGCCAGTGGACCTCCGGGTTACCCGGAGGTCCATTGGCTGAAACGCTGCTTGTGCACAGGCCATATGTACAGAATTTGCCAGCCTTACTATGGGCATAACGCGTATATTAACGCGCAGATCGACGTGCTGTGTGTGCGCATTTCATGACAGGACTTCTAGTTTTAACTGTACCTAACAACTATTTTTACAAACATCGTGATATGTCGACACACAAAACTCTGTTTATTTTCCAAAAAAGTAATTATATAGACTGGACACACAGTTCATTTAAAAAGTCACAGTTTTGACACTCTCCAGACTATCTTGCAAGTAGGACTCTGAAAAACACAACCACAAAAGCTTCAGAAAGTAACTTATTCACGCAAAACTCGTGAATACATTATATAATCGTTCACCAGTACTGGTTTTTTCAAGTGTGTTAATGAAAAGGGTGCCGAACACGTATTGCATACTCTGTCAATATAACATATCTATACTTTTGTGAAGACATTTAGATCAGTCTAATTTGGGCACAACGGCAAATATGGATGTGGCCTGCATGGTTGGAGAAAAAGCACCGGTATTTTCTTCTTCTTGGCGTCTGCTTGAGATTTTAGGTCCCCCGTCTTAAAATACAAGTTTACAACCCCTTGTTATAGGCCTTCACCATTATCACTGGTTCCCTCCCACCACCATTTGACGTAAGTTTACTCGACTAACTCGAGAAGGCTTCTTAATTTCCCAGTGTCGAGCCAAAGGTCTATTTCAATGTAAATTACGCATGGCGTTTACTGAAAAATGCCACAAACACGAATATAATAGATTTCAAGCTTTAAGAGCATGATCATATGGAATTCGCCGCAGAAAAGCAATCGGCGTCGACAGTGTCGTATACGACACTGTCGACGCCGATTGCTTTTCTATGGCGAACTCTGTGGGTTTTTAAAAAAATGTATTTATTTGTTGCATTGTTTAATTCAAAGGTAATCTCTAAGCTATATTGCAAGCATCAGGGAAATCTGGCCAAACTATATATTGCCGAAACACTGCAAAACTTTGGATAGAGTTTCAAACTACGCATAATAAACTACGCATAATTTGGGAACAATTATCTTATTTTGGGCATAGCGTTTACCGTCGTTAGTTGGGAAGAAATTAAAGGCCTGCTTTGGGATTAAAGATAAACATTTGGTAGAGTTGTGCACATGATTATGTGTTTTCGCGTACACTTATTGTCAGTCAACGAGCAGATGGTGTCGATAATTAGCAACGCATTGGAAAGAACGGTGGATAATAACTCAATCCACGTCACTATCGAATTATACGGAACCTCCCTATAACAACAAAAAATGGAACCACCCACGTGCTGCAATTATTATTGCGCACAGCGATAAAATTTAAGGTCACGGGGTACCAGTTAAGAGAAATCATAAACGTATTTTGCAGGTTAACTTTTCAAGAGCTGATATATCGTAGACTATATATAGCAAGACAGTTTTTCATTACTGTTTCCTGTTTTTGACTAGGTGTTCGATGCCGTTTTATTAGAACGCGTTCCGATAGCTCTCTCTAGCAGTGTTCCTCCCAAACGCTGTAATCCAAAAGAAGCTCTGGTTTGTTTCAACAGCTCAGAATAGAACACGACACTGAGGTCGTCAAATAAACTTTACAAATAGCTGTGTGTATCTGATATCAAGTTCATTTCGTTTTTGTTTCATGTTAGTTCAAGTGTGGGTATTTTGTTTCCCATCAAGTGTGGGTAGATTATTTCCCAATGGACGGCGATTAGCCCGGCAGTGTTTTGAATACCGAGATTATTGTACGGGTGCCATTCCAGGAGATCTGAAAGATATTTTTGATTTATATGACCAATCGATTGGAACTCCACGAAATTACTCTTTTTTAGAAAATACGCTGCAGTGTTATCCCGGATGTGGAAAAATCGTGACATTAGGAGGAAATATATACGGTAAGCTGTCATACAGACGATATCAAAATTTATTATTTTAAATATCATTTTTTAATTTTTTTCAAAAAATTTCAACAAAACCATCTCATGTGACCTCTCATTGGAACGAGCTCGACGAGCTTGTTCCAATGAGGGATCACATGATATGGTTTTGTTTAAAGTTTTGGAAAAATACATTTTTTTTTCAGCTGATACATTTGCATATTACGCAGGCGGATGTGGGTTAAATTCCCCCAAATATCAACAACAATGTTGTACCCACTTGTGCTCAAATTATTCGGTGTTTAAAAATTGTTTTCAAAGCATTGCAGTGTGTTCGCCATCAGGAAGTTGGTCAAGTTCCCTGGCTCGCTGTGTAGTGTAGAGTATACCTCTGTATTCAAACAACTTAACAGATCAATAAATTTTAAAAACACAGAGGTCACCAGCCGTGCAACCACGTGGGCAATCGGGATTACATGCCTTGCACAAGGACACAACGCAGTTGGGGATCGAAACCTGTACCATTCCACTTGAAGTCCAATGCCGTAACTACCGAGCCACCGCGATCCCTCAGCGTTAACTAGGATTATATAGAGAGTAATCGCTTGACTGGACTGGTGACGTGAAATAATTCATGAGAGGTGAGGGACGTTGCACAAACACGAGTGCGCGAATGCGCACGAGTGTTTTACAATATAGTTCCTCGCCTCGAATGAATTATTTAACGTAACCAGTCCAGTCAAGCGATTACTCTGTTTATTACTTTTCATTATTAACGATAATTATATTATTTAACCCTTTACCTGACGTAACGGCCAAAAACGGCCAGCGCTATTCTCAAAACTCTCCAATTAAGTTTCATTATTTTTTTGATTTTTTTGTCTCTAAAACATAGGTTATGACCCCTCATTGGAACGAGCTCGTTCCAACGAGGGGTCATAACCTATGTTTTTGAGACAAAAAATGAAAATAATAGTTATTCAAGCATTTTTTTGCAAGTGTCGTCTGCTTTTCATGCTAGGTAAAGGGTTAAAAAAAACAAAAAAAAAAAACAAAAACAAAAAAAAAACAATGAAGTACCCATTACACCCACGGCAAAGCGTCTTCGTTTGCGCGCACGGATGCATTACACAATTGTTGATTGCATAATTCACTTGTGAAGTTGTCGTTTATAATCAAACCCAGAAATCCATGTAAAGCACACTCTGGAAAGGAATAAAAAAGATTGATAGTCATGTTGTTTGCTTATTTGTTTATTTCCATTTTTAAACAACAGTGAGAAGAGAAGCGACGACCAGGTCATCTGATGGTCTGCAACACTGGACAATTACACCAAAAAAATTTGTTAAAACTGCACATATGCCCCACCAGCTTTTTATACCAGCTTATATTTATATATCAGCGGCGTAGCCCCTGAGGCGGAGGAACTAGATTTTTACCTATGGAAGATTTACACTCTTAACCCAGCCATTGGCAGCAAAACAAATATTTTGTCCCCTCCCCATTCCCCCACAACATCTATCCTGCCACGCCCCTATTAGACATCTGTCGAGGTACAACATTTATGGAATAGCGGCCTCGTTTGGGACACACAGGCATATTTGAATGCCCTCACAGAGTATGAAAAAAAACAAGTTTTAGTATCTATAGTTAGGGTTTACATTTTATGACGTGATATTACTGTTGGTATTCAAGGCTTACAAATGAAGTTTTGTTGTGTAGGTGCACAAAGGATCATTGTTCCTATTGGTAGGTTTTGCCTGGCAGTCCCCACTTTACACATCTCACAAACAATGGTGTGTGGGTTTTGTCTACTCGTTTGTTATGATTTCGGGGTTTACTTTGTGTTAAAAACAATATGGTAAAAACCGTTCATGTTATTACATTATGATAAAATGTATTTACCATTTTCAGTCAAAGAGTTATTGCCTTGAAATTGTTGATTAACCTGACCTTACCATCAACCAATGAGCCGTGACTTGTTGAAATAATGCATGAGCTGAATTAAAATTCAAGACATTCAGCTAACTGCATAGCACCTTAAATTAGCACTTCAACGTGTTTGTTGAAATTCATATCGCTGTTGCCCTTCGGCTGGTGTCCATTCACGCCTGACCGTTTGGTGGCTATTACTGTTAATAAAAATATAAATACAAATTTGGGCAGATTTGCAAAACAGATGGGAGAAACCTTTTAAAAAGAAGTTCGAAGCATGTCAAGATGTCCAAAGATTTACCGAAATAAAGTCGACCAACTTAGATAAAACGGGATCCACAGACGAGAGGGCCATGGGGCTGGATTAATGTTGTGGTTGGAAATGATTGTTTTTTTTTTTTAATATTGTCTCATTTTTGGTTAACTTTTTTGTGAACCGACTTTATTTTGCTTTGGGTGTTTTCATTTTCACACTACGCGTCAGACGCTCGATAACTGAAAAACGAATTTTGGAAACTTTTCGAAGAGTAACTAATGACAACACGGGAAAGGAACTAGTATAAACGGTGCTGGGAAAAAAGTTCCGGCTTGTATATCACCAGTTGAATACAGAAACATTTATGTCTTAGCGGCGATTCCGTTAAATACAAGGGTTTCAAGTTTAATTGAAGTGTAATAAATAGAGGATATCTTGTGTTTTTGAGTGGATACAGAAAATTATCTCATGAGTGACCGAGACAACTGTTCATATTTTTTGCAAGCGCTTGGGCGAGTGAAAATAACCATTTATCTCTGTCACAAGTGAGATAATTTTCGGTATCCACTCAAAAACACTAGATATTCTTTTTATTATACGCTTTCTATAAGAACTGATAATTCCGCTCGTTTCAACCAAGAATTGATGCATGAAAGTAAACAGTGCACTGAATCATTAATACGCGGAAGTGATTTACACAGTGTCTTGCAATCTGATTCAGTTGGTGGGTTTCTAGTCCAAACATGGCCTGGAAGTCCGTAATATGGGTTTTTGGTTTGGTACGTCCTTTCAAAGGACGTACCAAACCAAAAACCTATATTACGGATTTCCAGGCCATGCTTGGACTAGCAGGCCGGTTTCATGCATCAATTCAAGGTGAATACATGTTGAATTATTGCTGGAAATGATCGGTATCCACTCAAAAATACTAGAGTTACTTTTCAGTATCTGTTTCTATAACAAAATGACCAGTGATATTTTGCCTAGTATTCACCTTGGAAGTGGAGCTTTGAAAGCCTCCGTTTTGATTGATACCGTGAAAGAAAACATTTCTATATCTTCAGAGTGGGGGATACGATTTTTTTCTTTCCGCAATGTCTTCGATAATCTATCGTTTAGCGTATAATAAATAAAGATTTTATTATTTGGTCGGTTTTATATTGGCCGAGATATCAGTCCTCAGTAACTTCACAACAACTTTCGACCTTCTATCTCAGGCTGATACGAAGTTACCTCGAGTTGATATCTCGGCCTATATGAAACTAACGGCGCTTCCGTTAAATACAAGGGTTTAAATTTTAATGGACGTTTAATAAAAGGAACAAAGGAAGTAATTACAGAATATTAAATCAGAGGGTGGAAATACAGACTATCAAGATCATATCGCATTATAACTAGTCAAACACTGGGAAAATGTAAACGATAAACGATTGGAAATACGGAATGAGATCGAGGAAAATTTATTACACTTTGTGTGTAGATAAATAGAAGTGGAGGAGGTTACGAAAAGTGGTCTCTAAGTTAAGGAATGGACAACCGGGAGGGGTGGATGAAATTCCTAACGAGTTCCCCAAAAATGATGGAGGGGACCTATATGAAAGCCTAACGACCCTATTCAATTTAGCCATGAAAAAGCAGGAAGTCCCAAAAGAGTGAGAATATCCTAACAATGGTTCAGAGATTTGGGACTCGAACTGAACGAAAGTAAAAACAAAGTTGTCCCCTTGGGTCGTAAAGTGGAACCTACTCGAAGGTGGAGAGAGAGAGAGGGATCTGTATTCCGGGAGGTGGCAGCAAACGTCTTAGTGTGGGAGAGACACTTGGTTACGAGTACTTGCGGCTAATCTTAAGCATTACGGGAAAAGGTATCTACCGAACCACACGAATAAACTGACGGTGAAGGGGAAACGAATTCTTAATCAAATGAAACTTATATGGAGAAACAGCTTTAATGAGGTTTTCGAAGGGAAATCAATTTGAGAAGTGGTGGGTGTATCAAGTATAATATATGGTACGAAGTGATATCTCTAAACCAAATGGCTTTAAAGAGCCTCAAACTCTTGCATAACGATGGAGGCCGATGGATAATGGGGACGAGTAATGCCGCAGTACTAGAAGGAAAAGGAGTAAGTTGTGAGCTTGGGTGGATGGTGATGGAGGACAGGATAGACTTAACAAAACTCTGTTATCTTAACTATTTGGTAAATCTTCGCAACAGAAGATGGTGCAAATAAGTGTTCTAGAATATTTGGAATTCAAATATAAAGACAGGGTAGATTGATTGTCCAAGTTAGGGAGTTAATAGAGAACTACTCACTGGAGATCTCGGACTTAGAAGTAGACAAAACACAGGGTAACAAAATCGTTAGAGAAAATGTCATGGGGGATTGTAACCGGCAGGGGTCTAAGCAAATATGCATTTGGGTAGCCTGCATGATAAAGAGAAGACATGCTAACTACTTAGTTTTAAAGATCACCAAGGTGGATGCTTTGAGTATTTGAGTGTGGAAAAATTGGGACGGACGATGCAAAGGAGTGCCAAATGTGTAATTTAGGAATACGGGAGACCCTGCAACGCTTTTTACTAGAATGTCCGAAATACCAGGCGGACTGAATACGATTCATTGAGAGTATAACGGGAAGTGGGGTGGGAGAATGATGGGTATGTGGTTAGTGGGTGTAAGTGGGGGGAGGGCAGGCACCACGAGCAAGTCGGAAGCAACCGTGGGAGTCCCAATATGGTTACAATGTGCTGCGCATAGAACTTGTGGCTGAGTTATGTGTATTCCGCCAGGACTAGTTCTCGTGTTTATTCCAGCATGCGACTCATTTCAAAAACTGGAGTCTGATAAGTGCTGTTTGTCGTGTAATTCAGTTTATTTAGGTCAAATCGTGATTCGACATGCTAGCTATGTATGATTCATAGCTTCATCCATTGATCTGGGTGAGTCATTGTTGACATTAGAGTGTATCCGTCTGACGACAGTTAGGTAATTCAGACTAACGTTGGTGATACGATAAATGAATTAGAATGTATCGGTGACCTTTATACAATTGATGGTCGGTTAACTGTGATATAGGCGTCGAGTGCACCTGTGATTCACAGTGAAGAAAAGAAGCACGTGTTGTTTGGCTGATACGATGTACATCAGGGACCGTGATACAATTAGTGGTCCATTAACCGTAATATAGGCATCAAATGCGCCTGTAATTTCTCTGTTAATTATCGTATGGGCGCTTGTGTTTATTCCACTAAGCGACACAGCCTATCTTATGACGGCGTGTAATATGTTTTATTTGTGACATCGTATCAGTATTTGGCATGCGTAATAAGGCACATTTGTGGAGGCATGCTGAATTGTTGAATGCAGGTGCTTTTAATTCAGACTAACGTTGGTGATACGATAGATGCGTTAGAATGGATCGGCGACCTTTTTTCAATTGGGTGGTCGGTTAACTATGAAGTAGGCGTCAAGTGCACCTGTGATTCACAGTGAAGAGGAAGAGCACACGTTATTTGGCTGACACGATGTATATCGGAGACCTTGATATAATTGCTGGTCCATTAACCGTGATATAGGCGTTAGGTGCGCCTGTGATTTCTCGAGTAATTGTTGTATGGGCGCTTGTGTTTATTTCACTAAGCGACTCAGCCTATATTATGGAGGCATGTAATAAGACGACGCCAAGGCTGTAATTGTTTCCAATAAATGGATGCTGCCCTTTTAGGACGGAATAATGTTTTGCATATAAGATCGTATCAGTTTCCAGCATAGTATATGACCATTCTAGCCTGGATTGTTATTGTTTCCAATAAATTGACGCTGCCCTATTATTGGGCCGATACAATGTTTTGTATATAAAATCGTACCAGTTTTCAACATGGACTAGGACCTTTTAAACGGCCTATCAGTATGAGCTAGCTGCATCATTGGAGAAATGCGCTTCTGAATTATTAGGCTCATACCATTATTTGAGTAAGTAACTGTCATCAAACAGGGGGATATTGTCCCATGATGGAAAGCGACTGAACTTTTCTATACATTTGTGCTTTCTGAGCTTGTGGAGCTTGGAGCTCGCGATAAAAGAGCTGATTTCAGTATAGTACATTGAAATTCGTATGTGCTTCGGTATAACATTTGTTTAGCCTGAAGCCTATTGGTACTTGTCCGGAATTTAATCCGCTATGCCTGACTAGTTTCAACCTTTACGGTTTTATCAAAGAAACAAATACCTCAAGACTTCAATTTGTGTAAGTCTGAGACTACCGACTCTTGGTCGGTAATGTATTGTGGTATATAGGAAATATAGGTCGCTATGGTAGCGCCACTTGATACCAATTCGTTGAATGTTACAGCTTTCAGACATGGCTGAGACTTGAATTTGAACACTGCTGTTTTTCAGGTTCTGGGCAATATATTATTAACTGTTTATTGTAATTTCATGTAAGTGGGGGGAGGGCAGGCACCACGAGCAAGTCGGAAGCAACCGTGGGAGTCCCAATATGGTTACAATGTGCTGCGCATAGAACTTGTGGCTGAGTTATGTGTATTCCGCCAGGACTAGTTCTCGTGTTTATTCCAGCATGCGACTCATTTCAAAAACTGGAGTCTGATAAGTGCTGTTTGTCGTGTAATTCAGTTTATTTAGGTCAAATCGTGATTCGACATGCTAGCTATGTATGATTCATAGCTTCATCCATTGATCTGGGTGAGTCATTGTTGACATTAGAGTGTATCCGTCTGACGACAGTTAGGTAATTCAGACTAACGTTGGTGATACGATAAATGAGTTAGAATGTATCGGCGACCTTTATACAATTGATGGTCGGTTAACTGTGATATAGGCGTCGAGTGCACCTGTGATTCACAGTGAAGAAAAGAAGCACGTGTTGTTTGGCTGATACGATGTACATCAGGGACCGTGATACAATTAGTGGTCCATTAACCGTAATATAGGCATCAAATGCGCCTGTAATTTCTCTGTTAATTATCGTATGGGCGCTTGTGTTTATTCCACTAAGCGACACAGCCTATCTTATGACGGCGTGTAATATGTTTTATTTGTGACATCGTATCAGTATTTGGCATGCGTAATAAGGCACATTTGTGGAGGCATGCTGAATTGTTGAATGCAGGTGCTTTTAATTCAGACTAACGTTGGTGATACGATAGATGCGTTAGAATGGATCGGCGACCTTTTTTCAATTGGGTGGTCGGTTAACTATGAAGTAGGCGTCAAGTGCACCTGTGATTCACAGTGAAGAGGAAGAGCACACGTTATTTGGCTGACACGATGTATATCGGGGACCTTGATATAATTGCTGGTCCATTAACCGTGATATAGGCGTTAGGTGCGCCTGTGATTTCTCGAGTAATTGTTGTATGGGCGCTTGTGTTTATTTCACTAAGCGACTCAGCCTATATTATGGAGGCATGTAATAAGACGACGCCAAGGCTGTAATTGTTTCCAATAAATGGATGCTGCCCTTTTAGGACGGAATAATGTTTTGCATGTAAGATCGTATCAGTTTCCAGCATAGAAAATGACCATTCTAGCCTGGATTGTTATTGTTTCCAATAAATTGACGCTGCCCTATTATTGGGCCGATACAATGTTTTGTATATAAAATCGTACCAGTTTTCAACATGGACTAGGACCTTTTAAACGGCCTATCAGTATGAGCTAGCTGCATCATTGGAGAAATGCGCTTCTGAATTATTAGGCTCATACCATTATTTGAGTAAGTAACTGTCATCAAACAGGGGAATATTGTCCCATGACGGAAAGCGACTGAACTTTTCTATACATTTGTGCTTTCTGAGCTTGTGGAGCTTGGAGCTCGCGATAAAAGAGCTGATTTCAGTATAGTACATTGAAATTCGTATGTGCTTCGGTATAACATTTGTTTAGCCTGAAGCCTATTGGTACTTGTCCGGAATTTAATCCGCTATGCCTGACTAGTTTCAACCTTTACGGTTTTATCAAAGAAACAAATACCTCAAGACTTCAATTTGTGTAAGTCTGAGACTACCGATTCTTGGTCGGTAATGTATTGTGGTATATAGGAAATATAGGTCGCTATGGGTGAGCGCCACTTGATACCAATTCGTTGAATGTTACAGCTTTCAGACATGGCTGAGACTTGAATTTGAACACTGCTGTTTTTCAGGTTCTGGGCAATATATTATCAACTGTTTATTGTAATTTCATATATTGCTATTTCAAGGAAATATGATTGATTTTCGGGAGGCGTTGCCTCGACCGTTAATTATGTTTCACACCTTATTCTGTTCGTGTCTGAGGACCAGGTGTTTGTGCAAGACTGAGTGTGTTTTGTTTGCACTCGATTGTTTATGCCTTTTTATGGCTTGTTTGAAACAGCTCTAATTGGAGAACTGAAGTGACTGTCGCACTTTATTGACTTGACTGTCGCTTATGTATGCACTTTAGTGTTTGTGCATTCGTGGCTCATTTGAGTTCGTTCTAATTGGAGAACTATAGCCATTCTAGCAGTCTTTTAGGTCGACTGTCTGAGACGCTCAGTGACTTGTATGTCGCTCTCAGAAGTTTCAAAGCTTGCAGGAAATACACAGAACACTGTGTATAACACGGGCTTGTGGTGTGAAACTCCGATTCAGTTTCTAAATCGCCGACAGGCTCTGCTGCCTGGGATAGAAACCGTCGAGCGATGAAGCTTGCAAGCAGGCCGGAGGTACACAGGCTGTGTACGACACGGGCTTGTGGTGGAAGCTTCAGGGTTTGGCAAGCTGGCGGGCAATAACATACATTAATGCGTTAGCACTGGCTTGTGGTAGGCAAACCCCTGTTGGCTATGTGTAAAGTCTGCAAGCAGGCTGGGAGTATACAGAAAATTCCATATACAACACTGGCTTGTGGTAATGAGACTTTACGGTTTCGAAGCTGGCAGGCAATGTCACATAAATGTGTATTGCACGGGCTTGTGGTAGCGAAACCTGTGATAGCCAACACACTGAACATAAATAAATACAATACAATAGTGTAAAACGCGAGAGTGAAATAGCGATTAAATCAATCGAAAAATGCGAATGTGCAGTCGCGATACCTGGTGTTTGATACAAACGAATCTCAGTGGTTTCGTATTCACGTGTGTGAAAATCATAATCGTGCATTGAGAATCAAATTTGTGGAAACTTCAACAGTGTGTATAAAGGGATAGAGAGACCACTAGGCTCGCCCGCAAGCTTCAGGTATGGCATCTGACTGCTGTAATATAAGGGGGCACCGGTGGCCCATTTCGCTGTGCAGCAAAGCGCCTCTGGGGGCGTCTTAAGTAGTGCGGTGAATGAGACCCGCGGTAGGTGGGTCGTAGATGTTCGTTCGTGGCGGGGCCACGGACGTGGCTGGACCACGTAGAGGTATGTCCGTTGTCATGCATGGTGGTACGCGCCCCAATTCCATTTAGAAATGTGGGGGTGGGGCGTTTCTGTGTAGACCATAGGTAGGTTCCTATGTTTATAGATGGGCGGGGTGCCCATGGATACTACTTCCAAACTGACGCCGGTGGCGAATGTAAGTATGTGGTCACCATAGGTGGATCAGAGGTCAGCCCAAAGGGCCGAAGGCCCGGGGTTCAGCTTAACGCCGCCCTGCATTGTGCAGGGGTGTGAGCTTCCATGTGATGGAGGCTAATTGATGAGTTTCATCATCGGAGTGATATATCAGCATGGATGACGCGAAGTCGCATTCTGTTATGAAGCAGCTGAATGTCTTCAGTGAGGAAGGACCTAGTGGGCCTTTGCGGCGTTGGTATATATTTGAGTCCCTTGCCAAGTACAATTTTCTCATGTGGACTGAGAGTGTAAGTTGACAGGTTGATAATATGTTTGCTAGCCGTGTCAGCCAGTGCGGTGAGGTGAGATTGTCGTTTCACTTGTTGCCGTGTGTCCGATCGCCGGGTGCGTTTGACATGTAAAGTGGCACGTGAGCTTCTTGCTCGACGGCGCTGGGGTGAGCAGCGAATTCTGGAGGAATGAGCTCCACTGGGCGGAACAAGTCGGCCTAGTCATGGCGTGTTGGTGAAACAGCTGTTGGTCCCAGTGGTGGGATTGGGGTCAAGGTCTGACAAGGAAGTGTCAGAGTGGAAACCCAGGGGACGGATATGGTCCCTTCGACCGACGTGAGTGGATATGTCGGTGGGCTCGGTGGCTGGTGGTGTACCAGGTCGGGCTGATTCAATGTTGGTTAATATTGGTTGTATGTCGGTGACAGTACTGACGGTATCATCCGCATTATTGGTAGACTCCTGGTCCGTAGAGGGGCCGAGGGGCCACAATCTCTCCGGCATAGTGACCTGTGACCATGGTAGTTGGCTACTACAAGGGGTCATAAGTGTACTAAGTACGGTCGAGGTGGTAGTGTCCAGAGGTACGCTATAGGTGTAGAATTAGCCTCTCTAGTGGTGGCCCTGCGTTTAGTGGTAGTAAACTCCGCCCTGTGGGTGACAGGGGGGACATCTCTGGGAGAGGTCGCAGAAGTCGGATATATATCGAGCCGAGATATAGAACTCGGGGGAAGAGTCTTGGTCATTCCCAACCTGCGGCGCTTAGGTGCGCTCGGAGGTGAATCAGCTGAAGTTTGGTTGGTGTTTATCGGAGTAGTTAGCCCGTTGGCAGGCTTCGGGAGGCGTGCCCCAAGTTGTCCACTTGGTGAGTGGATATTGACCCTTTGTGCGATTGGTGAGGGTACAGTAGCAGCAGCTGTTGTGTCAGAACCCTGGTTAGGGGCAGGTACGGCAGTGGCCATTATTTTCTTAAAACGCTGAGCATTGGATAGCCGATATTTGGTGAGGTCAGCGCTGGAAAAGCGCTTGATAGTAGTGCGGAAGAGCTCAAGAAAGGCAGGTTGGTCCTGCTCAGTGATATTAGGGGGAAGCGGGTTGTTGAGATACTCAGATATCTCGGTCTCTGGGTCAGAGATTCGCTTCCAGTATTGTGTCTCAAGGAGATGTGTCAAGCGCTGAGTGGTTTGGTGGGCAAGCTCGTCGAGGTCCGACGATATGTCATTCTCAAATTTGAGCACGCCATTGACGGTGCGGCGTAGATCCGTATTTATGGTGCTGAGAAGATCTGCGGGCACGGCATTTTGTGAGTTGCATTGTTGGTAAATGCGGTGTTTATGGTGCGCATCAGCTTCCCGAAACATGAGTCTCCGAGTATTATTGAGTTGCAGTCGGAGCTTGCGGTGTGTTTCAGGGTTAAACGACTCCATTGTGGAGACGAGGTAAATGAGTGAGAGGTAAGGTGGACCTCTATTTGTATTTGTCCGGAATTAACTTCCGCAATGTGTAACCAAGGTTTCGGCCTGTACGACCTTATCAAACAAACAAATACAGAGATCTGTTTATTACAGTGGTACTGTTACAAACCCAGCCCAGAGTGGGTGGGAGTTTCTCCGGTTGTCCGAAGTGTGAACCTGATGGACAGGGTTAATTGTGATAGCGACTTAGGTAAAGCAGCGGTGAGTGTGAAAGTCGGGAAGTGTCGCGACTTTATTGTGTTGATATTATGGTTATCGGAGAACCATGAGAACACAATGGAGAGCTGTAGCTTTGGTAGCCAGCCGCGCGGGATGTGTTGAAGCCCAAATTGTGATAATTATCGGATACCAATCCAAGCTCCAAGGGCTGAAAGTGCCAGCTTGATAATGCTTTTGGGAAGGTATCCTTTGAACGTCGTGGGTCGACGTAACAACTGGTGCAGGTCACCGGTTTATACTTCACCAGGAAGGTGGAATTGTGATAATTGTTGAGTACCAATCCGAGCGCCAAGAGCTAAAATTGTTAGCTCGAAAATGCTTTCAGGAAGGTATCCTTTTAGCGTCGTGGGTCGACGTACAAAGGGTGTGGATCACCCGTGTATAATCCACCAGGAAGGTGGAAGGGATCGTGGAAAGTATAAATGCGACAATGTCTTGAACATCGTGGGTCGACGTAAAAACTGGTGTGGGTTACCAGTGTATACTTCACCAGGAAGGTGGAATTTGTGATGGTTGTAAGTACCACTCCGAGCTCCAAGAGCTAAGAATGTTAGCTCGATAATGCTTTCGGGAATGTATCATTTGAACGTCGTGGGTCGACGTAAAAACTGGCGTGGGTCACCAGTGTATACTTCACCAGGAAGGTGGAATTTTTCATGATTGTTAGTACCAATTCGAGCGCCAAGAGCTAAAAATGTTAACTCGATAATGCTTTCGGGAAGGTACCCTTTGAACGTCGTGGGTCGACGTAAAAACTGGTGTGGGTCACCAGTGTATTCTTCACCAGGCAGGTGGAATGTATCGTGTGAAGTGGACGTGCAATGGTGTCTGGTGACACAGGAGCGAGTCGCACTAGCCTGGTTGGCGGTCAACACGATCAAATAAAAATAGTACAAAAATCGAAAAATGAAAACGAAAATAACGAAAGCAAAGTATCGGGTGGGAGTAAGTACCTGTACTGGAAAAAGAGAGTGTGTCCGTTGTACCAACCGACGTACTAAAAATACCCTGGAGCGTCGCAAACGACGACGGTTTCAACGACAATCACACCTTACCAAGTTGGCTGACAAAGCTAGCAAGCACATCACAAACCTATCCACCTATACTCTCAGTTCCCATGAAAAAATTGTACTGGGCAAAGGGTTAAAGTTTATACCAACACCCTCAAAACCCACCAGATCATTCTTCAATGGGGACATCCAACTGCTTCATAACAGAATGCGGTTGAGGGTTCTACACGCTGACCAACAACGGCGGTTCATTAACCCTTTCCACCAAAAGACCAATACTGCTCCAATCACCTGTCACAATGTCGCAGTTGAAACATACCTATCGAAAACCAAAATTGAACTACAACGCTGCCTTAACCCTTCACGATTGGACTCATGTCGCAACAATATGACCAAGGCGGAGCGCATTGCACTCACCACCCTACGCCGTAACCGTGACATTGTCATTAAACAATCTGACAAAGGCAGATCAACTGTTCTCCTTGATCGCTCTACCTATGTTTCCGAGGGCCTTCGCCAGCTCACTTCGGCCCTTCATTACCAGCCGTTCCCACATGACATAACGGCACGTACCGCATACGAAGTTCGCAACCAATTGGAGCGCATGTACACAAACCATGAGATTGACTACAAAATGTACACGTCACTCAAACCTCATCCAGACAAAACAAGGCAACCTGTTCTTTACCTCTTACCAAAGATACACAAAACCCCACCCACCACGGGTAGGCCTATCATCGCCGGCTGCAGCAGCCCCACCTCTACCATATCTGGGCTGCTGGATTTTTTCCTAGTTCCCATAGCCAAACAACAATATACCTACATACGAGACACGGCTCATTTTATCCAACTCATCGAGGAAGCACCGGTACCTCCGGGCTCCCTCCTCGTTTCAGCTGACATTGCTAACATGTATACCAATATATCACATGAGGAAGCCCGACTGGCGGTCGAAATAGCTCTCAATGCGAACCATAATCTACCCTACCTTATACCAAGACCGTCTACAGCCTCACTTATGGCGCTTCTTGACCTTATTCTTAAGCGCAATTGCTTCCAATTCAACGGACAAACCTACATACAAACCCTTGGAGCCGCTATGGGCAGTAAGGCCAGTCCGGAAATAGCCGACATCTCGGCCCATACCTGGGAACGATCCCTTCTTTCAATGGGCCATGACAAGATTCACAAATGGCTTCGTTACCGGGATGATACATTCATCGTCTGGACAGGCTCTGAACCAGAACTCCATGACTTCATGGAAAGAGCCAACCAATCTCACCCTACATTCCGCTTTGTCTACGAGGCATCGACCACCCAGGTCACATTCCTCGATACCGAAATTTACAAAGGCGAACGTTACCAAGCCACCGGCATACTTGATGTACGACTCCACATCAAACCCACGGAAACATTTCAATACCTACACCGTGAATCTGCCCACCCCCAAGCTACCTTCCGGGGATTCATTAAGGGCGAGCTGACACGCTTCATACGCAACAATTCCACTGAAGCGAACTATATTCACCACAAGGAACAGTTCTGCCAAAGGCTCCTCCATCGGGGTTACTCCGAACAGGAAATTGCACCTTTGCTCACCACAGTCAATTTCGCAGATCGACCTACCTTACTCAAAAACACAAACCGAGGCCGACCGAACAAGGCATATTTGGAGCCACCTCTGGTCTTTACAACCACTTTTAACCCCTACATTACCAGAATTAAGAAAGCACTTCTTAAATACTGGGAACTTATCTCTGCCGACACCAAGCTCCGGAAGATATTCCCGGAACCGCCAATCTTGGCTTTCAAACGCGGCATAAACCTTAGTGACGTTCTAGTCCGTGCCCATCTCCCACCTACACAACGGGAGATCGAGGTGCCTACCCACCCACCACCTCACTCTCCAAAGACAGTACCTCCTACCACTCTACCTCTTTGAGCATTTAAACAACCACCAATGACCAGCTTCTTTATAAGGCGTACCTAACCACTCACGAGTTTTGCCGGCTGGGCTACCTACGGCCCCCCCCCCCCCTCCCACGAGGCACCACTGCTCGCACTATGTCTACACAAGGAATAATAACCTATATACAATCCTTGATGCTTCCATCCAATAAATACCACTGGCGTATCCGTAACCACTCGCCCCTCCCCAAGGGGTGTCAGCATGGTGACCGATTCCTTCATGGACTACCACTACCTCACCTGCCGCTGCTTCAGGCTCTGAACCATTTAGAGCTACATATCGGACCACAATTACCTGACTATACCAGGACCAGAATACCACTCCGTATGGGGATCAGGCCTCACCCACCCCTTTACGGGCCTTCCCATCCCCCCGCTGGAATCCCTGACTATTCCACCACACACACCCTGTTTGGAAGTCAAACACCAACCAAACGTCCTCAACGACGTCCGTGTTTACTAGATACTACCATGTAACCACCTAGAAAACTATGACCTTCACCCTCGTAAACACAACCGAATACCTTAAATTAGGTTTACAACGACGTCCGTGCTTTCAAACGCAATATGCATTTCCTGTTTTGCACGCCGAGCATTTACCTTAATTTTTGGATGCTTACTATCACGTCCGTGCTAATTACCATGCTACCAGGACTGACTTAATAGGAATATTGGGAACATTATTACCATTCTTTTACCATCTTTCTACCACGTCCGTCAGGTTCCAATATATACCATATTTTTTCGATCAGCTCTCATAACTCACCAATCATGAGACCAACAAGAACTTCACGTTCCTCCAACTTCAGGCAGCGCCAAACAGCAAGGCCATACCATGCCACCAATACTAACAACAAAATCATCATGCCTCCTCTTGACCATACTATACCAAGAGATGAAGCTTTGAAGGCGCAACGGACCAGACACGCTCTGGATTGGATTTCATACATCCAATCTGCGGAATGGACGTACACCATACGCCCTCCGTATACGACAGGCATACCTGACCAGTATGAGCTAGACCAGCAGCTCCGGGACCTTGTCTCTCAACACACCCAGAGCGTGAAGGAAGCCATTGTTACCCACATCAATCAGTGGGCAGCCAAACCTCCTTCGGACATACCTTCAACCGTGTCTGATGATCAGCGCATCGCTGATATGGCAGCCAAGATATCTCTTATGGTGGCCAGGCAGCTCCTACAAGAAACATCTAAACCAACTGATGTTCCAAACAGCGAGCAACTACCAACGGATTCCGCTTCACCACCCAGCAACCAACAAGAAGCATGGCAGTAGAATTTCTCTACGCCCTCAAACGGCCCTTCTCAGGGCCCACCACACTATTCAAAAGAGTACCATTTCACAAATGCTCATACACTTTTACCTCAAAAAGTGCTGTCAAAAACAAGCTCCCATGAAGGAGCACAGACCAAACCAACCATACCCCCATCGGCTTTTTGTTCCCACCGTGAACCGCTTACCCTTATGACCCACCAACAGTGACCACCGTCACCCCCAGCCATGTGATATGACCTCATATCACTTGGTAACACGCACCGCGTGATACACCAACCATACCACTGAACAATCTAACCCCCCCCCCCTCCTCACCAAACATAAGAGGGCTGTTTTTCTGAATGACATAGAGGTATTACGGCACACCTGCCGCGCCCACCCGAAAGTACTACATACCCGGTCACCCAGGCCGGCATAACCCGACCGACGCACATATACTGTGCGTCGTTCCATACGTAGTAACGTTACATGGCACCAGTCTACCACAATGACTCCCCCTTACATACGGGGGACCCACCACTTATATTGAACGAAACAACCAACCATAACAAACAACCCCCCCCCCCCCCCCCCCATACCGCATATGCCGATCCGACCGGATCGAGACACCGGATTTTACAAAATACCACCACCTTTACACCATCCGGGGCCTAGGCCGTCAGGCGGAGCTACCATCGTTTCTCTGCTCACGGGAGAGTTCACCAGGACACCTCCTGTCTCGCACCACCCGTAGATGACCACACCCGAAACCTGGGAGCGAATCTGGTTGCTACTGTCCCTTCATTACTACCTTTCAAGGCTTTCGAGTCTGACTTCGACATACTGCATTAAAAGCGTGAGGCTGTCTTAATTTATTGAGACGGCTGACACCAACGAAGGTTTTGCTACCGGTTTCTACCATAACCTTTTCGGACACACCCACTACCAGGGCTCCTACCTGCCCGTGTCTGAGTTTCGAAGGTTACCTATAACGCCTAACCAACTTCACGAGATTTACCTTACACCTATTTAATCTCACCAGGACAACAATTGTCAGTGCGAATTTGACCTTCGCCCTTCCAACCCTACCTATTGTAACAAACAACCAACACAAACGAACCCCCCCCCCCCCCCCCCCCACCGCATATGCCGATCCGACCGGATCGAGACACCGGATTTTACAAAATGCTACCACCTTTACACCATCCGGGGCCTAGGCCGTCAGGCGGAGCTACCACCGTTTCTCTGCTCATGGGAGATTTCACCAGGACACCTCCTGTCTCGCACCACCCATAGATGACCACACCCGAAACCTGGGAGCGAATCTGGTTGCTACTGTCCCTTCATTATTACCTGCCCGTGTCTGAGTCTCGAAGGTTACCGATAACGTCTAACCAACTTCACGAGATTTACCTTACACCTATTTAATCTCACCAGGACAACAATTGTCAGTGCGAATTTGACCTTCGCCCTTCCAACCCTACCTATTGTAACAAACAACCATCACAAACGAACCCCCCCCCCCCCCCCCCAACCGCATATGCCGATCCGACCGGATCGAGACACCGGATTTTACAAAATACTACCACCTTTACACCATCCGGGGCCTAGGCCGTCAGGCGGAGCTACCACCATTTCTCTGCTCACGGGAGATTTCACCAGGACACCTCCTGTCTCGCACCACCCATAGATGACCACACCCGAAACCTGGGAGCGAATCTGGTTGCTACTGTCCCTTCATTATCACCTTTCAAGGCTTTCGAGTCTGACTTCGACATACTGCATTAAAAGTGTGAGGCTGTCTTAATTTATTGAGACAGCTGACACCAACGAAGGTTTTGCTACCGGTTTCTACCATAACCTGTTCGGACACACCCACTACCAGGGCTCCTACCTGCCCGTGTCTGAGTCTCGAAGGTTACCTACAACATCTAACCAACTTCACGAGATTTACCTTACACCTATTGAATCTCAACAAGACAACAATTGTCAGTGCGAATTGGACCTTCGCCCCACCAACCTCACCTACTATAAGGATTACCACAACTCGTTCCAATAGTCATACACTGCTGGTCTCACCCTCACCAACTAACTACTACCACGCCCATGTTGCTACAATTTAGGCTACCACGCCACATACACCACCGGGCAACTGAACCACAATACTGAACCGACTTCGCTTGCAGCTTTAATCATAGTGTGCCCCTAACACACTGGCTGTTATCGACCTTTGGCCCAACCGGGTCTTGAACAGGCACCATCTTACATCCTACCACCAACGTAACACATGGATTTAGGCAACGACCATGGCCACACATCTAATATTGCCATATATACCACCGGATAAGAGTCGTTGTACCCACATACCGCCAACGAACAACCCACCCCCCCCCCCCCACCACCGGCGGGAATACGGGGTGTTAGGCGTGACCCTAGCAGGTGATCATTGAGTACTACAATTGCCCCATTGCGACCACTCGCACTACCACATCTTGGGAGCCTTATGTCCGACACTGATGGACGAGCCCACCAACCCACGTTCCACGGGCTCACTACTCTAACCATCACCTTTCACTGGCGCCGCCCACCACCTTGATAAACCTACTCAGGCTAATTCTACCCACGACTCCAATACCATTATGGTCGTTGTTCTGATTGCAATAACTCTAACACCAATTTAGTTATTGTTATGCTTGTACAAACACCTCACCTCCACTTTAATCTGTACCACCTGTAATCACATGTACCTGGTGCTTGACAATTCTCTTATGAAAACAAAACAATCAGCTATTGAAGACACACCTCCATTGTCTCAGCCGACACCTGCGATGTGTATTAGTCGCATCAACCAATCAAACCATTCCTAGATATCACGTGCTCACCTGCACGAAGTCTCGTACCACTCCGTTAACCATTTCGTTCATGACAGTCATAGACGACAGTTTGTTTATCGGCAGCCATTTTGAAATACCTTGTTCACCGCGATCGAGTTTTGATTTTTCCAATTTTGACTCGCTCACACTGCTTCTACCACTCTGTTTGTACAACACATTTGTATATATACACACACACTTGTTTCCAATACAGGTAGTTATTTCGAGTTCGCGTTTTGCTTTTATTGTTTCTCGCTTTTTTTCATTTTTAACCTTTTATTTGATTGTGATACCTGCCGGACACGGCTTATGCGACCCATACCTGTGTCTTTACCTGACATGGTCGCTTTACACCTTCAACACAATCCTTTCTACCCACCACTCACCACGGTAGAAATATTCATTAATATACCTTTACCAGTTTATTAAAGTCGACCACCGACGGAGGGCTCCCCCTCCCTGAAAGCAATTCCGAGCGAACTTACACCAGCTCTTGACGCTCCTGCTGCCACCTTACCACCACCAACATCTGACAAACCAGTACCATATTACTGTCACCTTACGTATCGGATCACCATAGAGGCTTCGACCCACATAAATCCGATTTTGTAACACTACCACCGATCTCTGTATTTGTTTGTTTGATAAGGCTGCACAGGCCGAAACCTTGGTTACACTTTGCGGAAGTTAATTCCGGACAAATACCATTTGAGGTCTACCTAACCTCATTCACCAGTAACCTAAAATACCCATCTCCACAATGGAGAAGTTACACCCCGAAACACACCGTACACTTCGCCTACAACTTAATGATACCAGGCGCCTCATGTTTCGGGAAGCGGATGCACATCACAAACAACGCATTTACCACCATTGCAACGTACGAAACGTCGTTCCTAAAGACCTTTTCAGTACCATCAAAACGGATCTACACCAGACCGTTAACAAAACACTGAAGTTTGAGAACGATATGTCCTCTGACATTGACGCTCTGGCGCTCCAAACCACCCAGCGACTGGTACAACTCTTACAAACCCAATACCACAAACGTATCTCCGACCTTACGACCCAGGTGTCCGAGTTTCTTAACCACCCGCTCCCACCTAACGTTACCGAGCGTGACGAACCTGCTTTTCTTGAGCTTTTTCACAAAACCATAGAGCGCTTCACCACCGGCGACCTTACCAAATACAAACTAACCAACAATACACGCTTTAAGGAGGTTATGGCTACCGCTATACCGGTCCAAGACCGTACGTCTATTCCGGAGTCCACCACCACTATACCATCAGACAATAACGCATACCACTCACCAATTGAGACCACATCTAACTCACCACCCGTGAACAGCTCTTCATACCACACTCCACGGGAGACCACCCCCTGTGACATTCAATGCACCATAACTGATTCATTTCCCCGCGCAGCCAAGCGCCGGAAGCTAGGAATGACCAAAATAATTCCTCCTTCACAAGCATCGGATAGAGGCAATACACACCCCGCACCCCCTGCCTCCACCAAGGCCATTCACCATACGACCACACCCGGCTGCATATCTACACGTCCCACCGGACATATAGCAAGGGTTGTCTCCAGGTCCTACATTCCCACTACACCACTACAGCCAGCCACCTCGGAATGTGCTTCGACTTCAACCATATTGAGTACACTCATGACCCCTTGTACCAGTCAACTACCATGGTCACAAACCACTGTACCAGTGGAATCTTGGCCCATCCACCCAGACTCTGACCTTGAATCTGGTGACCACTCAAACGATGCCGAACCAGCCACCGTATGTACCCTATCTGAACCTAACACCATTGAATCAGCGTCGACATGGCGCCCGGAAACCAACATTTCCACTGATATCAGTCCAGGGCACCAGGAATACAGCCCCCACACCGATACCACCACTTCATCGGAGAGCATTCAATTTTCCCATGTTACCTCTGATGACACCGGAGCTTCAACCACACATTCCACACCTCAGATCTCTGGCGCCGACGTCACGCCAACACCTACCTCCGGTGTAAATAACGTCACAAACCACCCATTCGCGTGGATTTCTACCTTTAACCACCCAGACGAAATAAACCACCACCCGGGCTTGGCGCTTCCCATCACGTCAACATCCACCCGGCTTGCTCATAACTATACCAAAGAAACTATCCTTCGGAATTTAACTTGCATACTCGACACAGAACTAGCGTGACTAGGCCGTGAAGAACCCACTACCAACACATACCTTCCCACGGCTATTGAATTACCTTCACGCCCTATCCGTTGTACCAACCGACGTACTAAAAATACCCTGGAGCGTCGCAAACGACGACGGTTTCAACGACAATCACACCTTACCAAGTTGGCTGACAAAGCTAGCAAGCACATCACAAACCTATCCACCTATACTCTCAGTTCCCATGAAAAAAATTGTACTGGGCAAAGTGTTAAAGTTTATACCAACACCCTCAAAACCCACCAGATCATTCTGCAATGGGGACATCGAACTGCTTCATAACAGAATGCGGTTGAGGGTTCTACACGCTGACCAACAGCGGCGGTTCATTAACCTTTTCCACCAAAAGACCAATACTGCTCCAATCACCTGTCACAATGTCGCAGTTGAAACATACCTGTCGAAAACCAAAATTGGAACGAAACAACCAACCATAACAAACAACCCGCCCCCCCCCCCCCCCCCCCACACCGCATATGCCGATCCGACCGGATTTTACAAAATACCCCCACCTTTACACCATCCGGGGCCTAGGCCGTCAGACGGAGCTACCATCGTTTCTCTGCTCACGGGGGAGTTCACCAGGACACCTCCTGTCTCGCACCACCCATAGATGACCACACCCGAAACCTGGGAGCGAATCTGGTTGCTACTGTCCCTTCATTATCACCTTTCAAGGCTTTCGAGTCTGACTTCGACATACTGCATTAAAAGCGTGAGGCTGTCTTAATTTATTGAGACGGCTGACACCAACGAAGGTTTTGCTACCGGTTTCTACCATAACCTTTTCGGACACACCCACGACCAGGGCTCCTACCTGCCCGTGTCTGAGTCTCGAAGGTTACCGATAACGTCTAACCAACTTCACGAGATTTACCTTACACCTATTTAATCTCACCAGGACAACAATTGTCAGTGCGAATTTGACCTTCGCCCTTCCAACCCTACCTATTGTAACAAACAACCATCACAAACGAACCCCCCCCCCCCCCCCCACCGCATATGCCGATCCGACCGGATCGAGACACCGGATTTTACAAAATACTACCACCTTTACACCATCCGGGGCCTAGGCCGTCAGGCGGAGCTACCACCATTTCTCTGCTCACGGGAGATTTCACCAGGACACCTCCTGTCTCGCACCACCCATAGATGACCACACCCGAAACCTGGGAGCGAATCTGGTTGCTACTGTCCCTTCATTATCACCTTTCAAGGCTTTCGAGTCTGACTTCGACATACTGCATTAAAAGTGTGAGGCTGTCTTAATTTATTGAGACAGCTGACACCAACGAAGGTTTTGCTACCGGTTTCTACCATAACCTGTTCGGACACACCCACTACCAGGGCTCCTACCTGCCCGTGTCTGAGTCTCGAAGGTTACCTACAACATCTAACCAACTTCACGAGATTTACCTTACACCTATTGAATCTCAACAAGACAACAATTGTCAGTGCGAATTGGACCTTCGCCCCACCAACCTCACCTACTATAAGGATTACCACAACTCGTTCCAATAGTCATACACTGCTGGTCTCACCCTCACCAACTAACTACTACCACGCCCCTGTTGCTACAATTTAGGCTACCACGCCACATACACCACCGGGCAACTGAACCACAATACTGAACCGACTTCGCTTGCAGCTTTAATCATAGTGTGCCCCTAACACACTGGCTGTTATCGACCTTTGGCCCAACCGGGTCTTGAACAGGCACCATCTTACATCCTACCACCAACGTAACACATGGATTTAGGCAACGACCATGGCCACACATCTAATATTGCCATATATACCACCGGATAAGAGTCGTTGTACCCACATACCGCCAACGAACAACCCCCCCCCCCCCCCACCACCGGCGGGAATACGGGGTGTTAGGTGTGACCCTAGCAGGTGATCATTGAGTACTACAATTGCCCCATTGCGACCACTCGCACTACCACATCTTGGGAGCCTTATGTCCGACACTGATGGACGAGCCCACCAACCCACGTTCCACGGGCTCACTACTGTAACCATCACCTTTCACTGGCGCCGCCCACCACCTTGATAAACCTACTCAGGCTAATTCTACCCACGACTCCAATACCATTATGGTCGTTGTTCTGATTGCAATAACTCTAACACCAATTTAGTTATTGTTATGCTTGTACAAACACCTCACCTCCACTTTAATCTGTACCACCTGTAATCACATGTACCTGGTGCTTGACAATTCTCTTATGAAAACAAAACAATCAGCTATTGAAGACACACCTCCATTGTCTCAGCCGACACCTGCGATGTGTATTAGTCGCATCAACCAATCAAACCATTCCTAGATATCACGTGCTCACCTGCACGAAGTCTCGTACCACTCCGTTAACCATTTCGTTCATGACAGTCATAGACGACAGTTTGTTTATCGGCAGCCATTTTGAAATACCTTGTTCACCGCGATCGAGTTTTGATTTTTCCAATTTTGACTCGCTCACACTGCTTCTACCACTCTGTTTGTACAACACATTTGTATATATATACACACACTTGTTTCCAATACAGGTAGTTATTTCGAGTTCGCGTTTTGCTTTTATTGTTTCTCGCTTTTTTTCATTTTTAACCTTTTATTTGATTGTGATACCTGCCGGACACGGCTTATGCGACCCATACCTGTGTCTTTACCTGACATGGTCGCTTTACACCTTCAACACAATCCTTTCTACCCACCACTCACCACGGTAGAAATATTCATTAATATACCTTTACCAGTTTATTCAAGTCGACCACCGACGGAGGGCTCCCCCTCCCTGAAAGCAATTCCGAGCGAACTTACACCAGCTCTTGACGCTCCTGCTGCCACCTTACCACCACCAACATCTGACAAACCAGTACCATATTACTGTCACCTTACGTATCGGATCACCATAGAGGCTTCGACCCACATAAATCCGATTTTGTAACACTACCACCGATCTCTGTATTTGTTTGTTTGATAAGGCTGCACAGGCCGAAACCTTGGTTACACTTTGCGGAAGTTAATTCCGGACAAATACCATTTGAGGTCTACCTAACCTCATTCACCAGTAACCTAAAATACCCATCTCCACAATGGAGAAGTTACACCCCGAAACACACCGTACACTTCGCCTACAACTTAATGATACCAGGCGCCTCATGTTTCGGGAAGCGGATGCACATCACAAACAACGCATTTACCACCATTGCAACGTACGAAACGTCGTTCCTAAAGACCTTTTCAGTACCATCAAAACGGATCTACACCAGACCGTTAACAAAACACTGAAGTTTGAGAACGATATGTCCTCTGACATTGACGCTCTGGCGCTCCAAACCACCCAGCGACTGGTACAACTCTTACAAACCCAATACCACAAACGTATCTCCGACCTTACGACCCAGGTGTCCGAGTTTCTTAACCACCCGCTCCCACCTAACGTTACCGAGCGTGACCAACCTGCTTTTCTTGAGCTTTTTCACAAAACCATAGAGCGCTTCACCACCGGCGACCTTACCAAATACAAACTAACCAACAATACACGCTTTAAGGAGGTTATGGCTACCGCTATACCGGTCCAAGACCGTACGTCTATTCCGGAGTCCACCACCACTATACCATCAGACAATAACGCATACCACTCACCAATTGAGACCACACCTAACTCACCACCCGTGAACAGCTCTTCATACCACACTCCACGGGAGACCACCCCCTGTGACATTCAATGCACCATAACTGATTCATTTCCCCGCGCAGCCAAGCGCCGGAAGCTAGGAATGACCAAAATAATTCCTCCTTCACAAGCATCGGATAGAGGCAATACACACCCCGCACCCCCTGCCTCCACCAAGGCCATTCACCATACGACCACACCCGGCTGCATATCTACACGTCCCACCGGACATATAGCAAGGGTTGTCTCCAGGTCCTACATTCCCACTACACCACTACAGCCAGCCACCTCGGAATGTGCTTCGACTTCAACCATATTGAGTACACTCATGACCCCTTGTACCAGTCAACTACCATGGTCACAAACCACTGTACCAGTGGAATCTTGGCCCATCCACCCAGACTCTGACCTTGAATCTGGTGACCACTCAAACGATGCCGAACCAGCCACCGTATGTACCCTATCTGAACCTAACACCATTGAATCAGCGTCGACATGGCGCCCGGAAACCAACATTTCCACTGATATCAGTCCAGGGCACCAGGAATACAGCCCCCACACCGATACCACCACTTCATCGGAGAGCATTCAATTTTCCCATGTTACCTCTGATGACACCGGAGCTTCAACCACACATTCCACACCTCAGATCTCTGGCGCCGACGTCACGCCAACACCTACCTCCGGTGTAAATAACGTCACAAACCACCCATTCGCGTGGATTTCTACCTTTAACCACCCAGACGAAATAAACCACCACCCGGGCTTGGCGCTTCCCATCACGTCAACATCCACCCGGCTTGCTCATAACTATACCAAAGAAACTATCCTTCGGAATTTAACTTGCATACTCGACACAGAACGAGCGTGACTAGGCCGTGAAGAACCCACTACCAACACATACCTTCCCACGGCTATTGAATTACCTTCACGCCCTATCCGTTGTACCAACCGACGTACTAAAAATACCCTGGAGCGTCGCAAACGACGACGGTTTCAACGACAATCACACCTTACCAAGTTGGCTGACAAAGCTAGCAAGCACATCACAAACCTATCCACCTATACTCTCAGTTCCCATGAAAAAAATTGTACTGGGCAAAGGGTTAAAGTTTATACCAACACCCTCAAAACCCACCAGATCATTCTGCAATGGGGACATCGAACTGCTTCATAACAGAATGCGGTTGAGGGTTCTACACGCTGACCAACAGCGGCGGTTCATTAACCTTTTCCACCAAAAGACCAATACTGCTCCAATCACCTGTCACAATGTCGCAGTTGAAACATACCTGTCGAAAACCAAAATTGGAACGAAACAACCAACCATAACAAACAACCCGCCCCCCCCCCACCCCCCCCCCCCACACCGCATATGCCGATCCGACCGGATTTTACAAAATACCCCCACCTTTACACCATCCGGGGCCTAGGCCGTCAGACGGAGCTACCATCGTTTCTCTGCTCACGGGAGAGTTCACCAGGACACCTCCTGTCTCGCACCACCCATAGATGACCACACCCGAAACCTGGGAGCGAATCTGGTTGCTACTGTCCCTTCATTATCACCTTTCAAGGCTTTCGAGTCTGACTTCGACATACTGCATTAAAAGCGTGAGGCTGTCTTAATTTATTGAGACGGCTGACACCAACGAAGGTTTTGCTACCGGTTTCTACCATAACCTTTTCGGACACACCCACGACCAGGGCTCCTACCTGCCCGTGTCTGAGTCTCGAAGGTTACCGATAACGTCTAACCAACTTCACGAGATTTACCTTACACCTATTTAATCTCACCAGGACAACAATTGTCAGTGCGAATTTGACCTTCGCCCTTCCAACCCTACCTATTGTAACAAACAACCATCACAAACGAACCCTCCCCCCCCCCCCCCCCACCGCATATGCCGATCCGACCGGATTTTACAAAATACTACCACCTTTACACCATCCGGGGCCTAGGCCGTCAGGCGGAGCTACCACCATTTCTCTGCTCACGGGAGATTTCACCAGGACACCTCCTGTCTCGCACCACCCATAGATGACCACACCCGAAACCTGGGAGCGAATCTGGTTGCTACTGTCCCTTCATTATCACCTTTCAAGGCTTTCGAGTCTGACTTCGACATACTGCATTAAAAGTGTGAGGCTGTCTTAATTTATTGAGACAGCTGACACCAACGAAGGTTTTGCTACCGGTTTCTACCATAACCTGTTCGGACACACCCACTACCAGGGCTCCTACCTGCCCGTGTCTGAGTCTCGAAGGTTACCTACAACATCTAACCAACTTCACGAGATTTACCTTACACCTATTGAATCTCAACAAGACAACAATTGTCAGTGCGAATTGGACCTTCGCCCCACCAACCTCACCTACTATAAGGATTACCACAACTCGTTCCAATAGTCATACACTGCTGGTCTCACCCTCACCAACTAACTACTACCACGCCCCTGTTGCTACAATTTAGGCTACCACGCCACATACACCACCGGACAACTGAACCACAATACTGAACCGACTTCGCTTGCAGCTTTAATCATAGTGTGCCCCTAACACACTGGCTGTTATCGACCTTTGGCCCAACCGGGTCTTGAACAGGCACCATCTTACATCCTACCACCAACGTAACACATGGATTTAGGCAACGACCATGGCCACACATCTAATATTGCCATATATACCACCGGATAAGAGTCGTTGTACCCACATACCGCCAACGAACAACCCCCCCCCCCCACCACCGGCGGGAATACGGGGTGTTAGGCGTGACCCTAGCAGGTGATCATTGAGTACTACAATTGCCCCATTGCGACCACTCGCACTACCACATCTTGGGAGCCTTATGTCCGACACTGATGGACGAGCCCACCAACCCACGTTCCACGGGCTCACTACTCTAACCATCACCTTTCACTGGCGCCGCCCACCACCTTGATAAACCTACTCAGGCTAATTCTACCCACGACTCCAATACCATTATGGTCGTTGTTCTGATTGCAATAACTCTAACACCAATTTAGTTATTGTTATGCTTGTACAAACACCTCACCTCCACTTTAATCTGTACCACCTGTAATCACATGTACCTGGTGCTTGACAATTCTCTTATGAAAACAAAACAATCAGCTATTGAAGACACACCTCCATTGTCTCAGCCGACACCTGCGATGTGTATTAGTCGCATCAACCAATCAAACCATTCCTAGATATCACGTGCTCACCTGCACGAAGTCTCGTACCACTCCGTTAACCATTTCGTTCATGACAGTCATAGACGACAGTTTGTTTATCGGCAGCCATTTTGAAATACCTTGTTCACCGCGATCGAGTTTTGATTTTTCCAATTTTGACTCGCTCACACTGCTTCTACCACTCTGTTTGTACAACACATTTGTATATATATACACACACTTGTTTCCAATACAGGTAGTTATTTCGAGTTCGCGTTTTGCTTTTATTGTTTCTCGCTTTTTTTCATTTTTAACCTTTTATTTGATTGTGATACCTGCCGGACACGGCTTATGCGACCCATACCTGTGTCTTTACCTGACATGGTCGCTTTACACCTTCAACACAATCCTTTCTACCCACCACTCACCACGGTAGAAATATTCATTAATATACCTTTACCAGTTTATTAAAGTCGACCACCGACGGAGGGCTCCCCCTCCCTGAAAGCAATTCCGAGCGAACTTACACCAGCTCTTGACGCTCCTGCTGCCACCTTACCACCACCAACATCTGACAAACCAGTACCATATTACTGACACCTTACGTATCGGATCACCATAGAGGCTTCGACCCACATAAATCCGATTTTGTAACACTACCACCGATCTCTGTATTTGTTTGTTTGATAAGGCTGCACAGGCCGAAACCTTGGTTACACTTTGCGGAAGTTAATTCCGGACAAATACCATTTGAGGTCTACCTAACCTCATTCACCAGTAACCTAAAATACCCATCTCCACAATGGAGAAGTTACACCCCGAAACACACCGTACACTTCGCCTACAACTTAATGATACCAGGCGCCTCATGTTTCGGGAAGCGGATGCACATCACAAACAACGCATTTACCACCATTGCAACGTACGAAACGTCGTTCCTAAAGACCTTTTCAGTACCATCAAAACGGATCTACACCAGACCGTTAACAAAACACTGAAGTTTGAGAACGATATGTCCTCTGACATTGACGCTCTGGCGCTCCAAACCACCCAGCGACTGGTACAACTCTTACAAACCCAATACCACAAACGTATCTCCGACCTTACGACCCAGGTGTCCGAGTTTCTTAACCACCCGCTCCCACCTAACGTTACCGAGCGTGACCAACCTGCTTTTCTTGAGCTTTTTCACAAAACCATAGAGCGCTTCACCACCGGCGACCTTACCAAATACAAACTAACCAACAATACACGCTTTAAGGAGGTTATGGCTACCGCTATACCGGTCCAAGACCGTACGTCTATTCCGGAGTCCACCACCACTATACCATCAGACAATAACGCATACCACTCACCAATTGAGACCACATCTAACTCACCACCCGTGAACAGCTCTTCATACCACACTCCACGGGAGACCACCCCCTGTGACATTCAATGCACCATAACTGATTCATTTCCCCGCGCAGCCAAGCGCCGGAAGCTAGGAATGACCAAAATAATTCCTCCTTCACAAGCATCGGATAGAGGCAATACACACCCCGCACCCCCTGCCTCCACCAAGGCCATTCACCATACGACCACACCCGGCTGCATATCTACACGTCCCACCGGACATATAGCAAGGGTTGTCTCCAGGTCCTACATTCCCACTACACCACTACAGCCAGCCACCTCGGAATGTGCTTCGACTTCAACCATATTGAGTACACTCATGACCCCTTGTACCAGTCAACTACCATGGTCACAAACCACTGTACCAGTGGAATCTTGGCCCATCCACCCAGACTCTGACCTTGAATCTGGTGACCACTCAAACGATGCCGAACCAGCCACCGTATGTACCCTATCTGAACCTAACACCATTGAATCAGCGTCGACATGGCGCCCGGAAACCAACATTTCCACTGATATCAGTCCAGGGCACCAGGAATACAGCCCCCACACCGATACCACCACTTCATCGGAGAGCATTCAATTTTCCCATGTTACCTCTGATGACACCGGAGCTTCAACCACACATTCCACACCTCAGATCTCTGGCGCCGACGTCACGCCAACACCTACCTCCGGTGTAAATAACGTCACAAACCACCCATTCGCGTGGATTTCTACCTTTAACCACCCAGACGAAATAAACCACCACCCGGGCTTGGCGCTTCCCATCACGTCAACATCCACCCGGCTTGCTCATAACTATACCAAAGAAACTATCCTTCGGAATTTAACTTGCATACTCGACACAGAACGAGCGTGACTAGGCCGTGAAGAACCCACTACCAACACATACCTTCCCACGGCTATTGAATTACCTTCACGCCCTATCCGTTGTACCAACCGACGTACTAAAAATACCCTGGAGCGTCGCAAACGACGACGGTTTCAACGACAATCACACCTTACCAAGTTGGCTGACAAAGCTAGCAAGCACATCACAAACCTATCCACCTATACTCTCAGTTCCCATGAAAAAAATTGTACTGGGCAAAGGGTTAAAGTTTATACCAACACCCTCAAAACCCACCAGATCATTCTGCAATAGGGACATCGAACTGCTTCATAACAGAATGCGGTTGAGGGTTCTACACGCTGACCAACAGCGGCGGTTCATTAACCTTTTCCATCAAAAGACCAATACTGCTCCAATCACCTGTCACAATGTCGCAGTTGAAACATACCTGTCGAAAACCAAAATTGGAACGAAACAACCAACCATAACAAACAACCCACCCCCCCACCCCCCCCCCCCCCCCACACCGCATATGCCGATCAGACCGGATTTTACAAAATACCCCCACCTTTACACCATCCGGGGCCTAGGCCGTCAGACGGAGCTACCATCGTTTCTCTGCTCACGGGAGAGTTCACCAGGACACCTCCTGTCTCGCACCACCCATAGATGACCACACCCGAAACCTGGGAGCGAATCTGGTTGCTACTGTCCCTTCATTATCACCTTTCAAGGCTTTCGAGTCTGACTTCGACATACTGCATTAAAAGCGTGAGGCTGTCTTAATTTATTGAGACGGCTGACACCAACGAAGGTTTTGCTACCGGTTTCTACCATAACCTTTTCGGACACACCCACGACCAGGGCTCCTACCTGCCCGTGTCTGAGTCTCGAAGGTTACCGATAACGTCTAACCAACTTCACGAGATTTACCTTACACCTATTTAATCTCACCAGGACAACAATTGTCAGTGCGAATTTGACCTTCGCCCTTCCAACCCTACCTATTGTAACAAACAACCATCACAAACGAACCCCCCCCCCCCCCCCCACCGCATATGCCGATCCGACCGGATCGAGACACCGGATTTTACAAAATACTACCACCTTTACACCATCCGGGGCCTAGGCCGTCAGGCGGAGCTACCACCATTTCTCTGCTCACGGGAGATTTCACCAGGACACCTCCTGTCTCGCACCACCCATAGATGACCACACCCGAAACCTGGGAGCGAATCTGGTTGCTACTGTCCCTTCATTATCAGTCAACTACCATGGTCACAAACCACTGTACCAGTGGAATCTTGGCCCATCCACCCAGACTCTGACCTTGAATCTGGTAACCACTCAAACGATGCCAAACCAGCCACCGCATGTACCCTATCTGAACCTAACACCACTGAATCAGCGTCGACATGGCGCCCGGAAACCAACATTTCCACCGATATCAGTCCAGGGCACCAGGAATACCTCTCCAGCCCCCACACTGACACCACCAGTTCATCGGAGAGCTTTCAATTTTCCCATGTTACCTCAGATGACACAGGAGCTTCAACCACACATTCCACACCTCAGATCTCTGGTGCCGACGTCACGCCAACACCTACCTCCGGTGTAAATAACGTCACAAACCATCCATTCACGTGGACTTCCACCTTTAACCACCCAGACAAAACAAACCACCACCCGGGCTTGACGCTTTCCACCACGTCAACATCCACCCGGCTCGCTCATAACCATACCAAAGAAACTATTCTTCGAAATTTAACCCGCATACTCGACACAGAACGAGCGTGACTAGGCCGTGAGGCACCCATTACCAACACATACCTTCCCACGGCTATAGAATTACCCTCACGCCCTATCCGTTGTACCAACCGACGCACTAAAAATACCCTGGAGCGTACGCAAACGACGACGGTTTCAACGACAATCACACATTACCAAGTCGGCTGACAAAGCTAGCAAGCACATCACAAACCTATCCACCTATACCCTCAGTTCACATGAAAAAATTGTACTGGGCAAAGGGTTAAAGTTTATACCAACACCCTCAAAACCCACCAGATCATTCTTCATTGGGGACATCCAACTGCTTCATAACAGAATGCGGTTGAGGGTTCTACACGCTGACCAACAGCGGCGGTTCATTAACCCTTTCCACCAAAAGACCAATGCCGATCCGACCGGATCGTGACACCGGATGTTACAAAATCCCACCACCTTTGCACCATCCGGGGCCTAGGCCGTCAGGCGGAGCTACCACCGTTTCTCCGCGCATGGGAGATTTCACCAGGACACCTCCCGCCTCGCACCACCCATGGATGACCACACCCGAAACCTGGGAGCGAATCTGGTTGCTACTGTCCCTTCATTATCAATTTTTTTTTTCCACGTATACTACACGTACAGCTCGGACGCCATCTTTAATTAACCGATAACACTGTTGAAGTTTCCACAAATTTGATTCTCAATGCACGATTATGATTTTCACACACGTGAATACGAAACCACTGAGATTCGTTTGTATCAAACACCAGGTATCGCGACTGCACATTCGCATTTTTCGATTGATTTAATCGCTATTTCACTCTCGCGTTTTACACTATTGTATTGTATTTATTTATGTTCAGTGTGTTGGCTATCACAGGTTTCGCTACCACAAGCCCGTGCAATACACATTTATGTGACATTGCCTGCCAGCTTCGAAACCGTAAAGTCTCATTACCACAAGCCAGTGTTGTATATAGAATTTTCTGTATACTCCCAGCCTGCTTGCAGACTTTACACATAGCCAACGGGGGTTTGCCTACCACAAGCCAGTGCTAACGCATTAATGTGTGTTATTGCCCGCCAGCTTGCCAAACCCTGAAGCTTCCACCACAAGCCCGTGTCGTACACAGCCTGTGTACCTCCAGCCTGCTTGCAAGCTTCATCGCTCGACGGTTTCTATCCCAGACAGCAGAGCCTGTCGGTCGATTTAGAAACTGAATCGGAGTTTCACACCACAAGCCCGTGTTATACACAGTGTTCTGCGTATTTCCTGCAAGCTTTGAAACTTCTGTGAGCGACATACAAGTCACTGAGCGTCTCAGACAGTCGACCTAAAAGACTGCTAGAATGGCTATAGTTCTCCAATTAGAACGAACTCAAATGAGCCACGAATGCACAAACACTAAAGTGCATACATAAGCGACAGTCAAGTCAATAAAGTGCGACAGTCACTTCAGTTCTCCAATTAGAGCTGTTTCAAACAAGCCATAAAAAGGCATAAACAATCGAGTGCAAACAAAACACACTCAGTCTTGCACAAACACCTGGTCCTCAGACACGAACAGAATAAGGTGTGAAACATAATTAACGGTCGAGGCAACGCCTCCCGAAAATCAATCATATTTCCTTGAAATAGCAATATATGAAATTACAATAAACAGTTGATAATATATTGCTCAGAACCTGAAAAACGGCAGTGTTCAAATTCAAGTCTCAGCCATGTCTGAAAGCTGTAACATTCAACGAATTGGTATCAAGTGGCGCTCACCCATAGCGACCTATATTTCCTATATACCACAATACATTACCGACCAAGAATCGGTAGTCTCAGACTTACACAAATTGAAGTCTTGAGGTATTTGTTTCTTTGATAAAACCGTAAAGGTTGAAACTAGTCAGGCATAGCGGATTAAATTCCGGACAAGTACCAATAGGCTTCAGGCTAAACAAATGTTATACCGAAGCACATACGAATTTCAATGTACTATACTGAAATCAGCTCTTTTATCGCGAGCTCCAAGCTCCACAAGCTCAGAAAGCACAAATGTATAGAAAAGTTCAGTCGCTTTCCGTCATGGGACAATATCCCCCTGTTTGATGACAGTTACTTACTCAAATAATGGTATGAGCCTAATAATTCAGAAGCGCATTTCTCCAATGATGCAGCTAGCTCATACTGATAGGCCGTTTAAAAGGTCCTAGTCCATGTTGAAAACGGGTACGATTTTATATACAAAACATTGTATCGGCCCAATAATAGGGCAGCGTCAATTTATTGGAAACAATAACAATCCAGGCTAGAATGGTCATATACTATGCTGGAAACTGATACGATCTTATATGCAAAACATTATTCCGTCCTAAAAGGGCAGCATCCATTTATTGGAAACAATTACAGCCTTGGCGTCGTCTTATTACATGCCTCCATAATATAGGCTGAGTCGCTTAGTGGAATAAACACAAGCGCCCATACAACAATTACTCGAGAAATCACAGGCGCACATAACGCCTATATCACGGTTAATGGACCAGCAATTATATCAAGGTCCCCGATATACATCGTGTCAGCCACATAACGTGTGCTCTTCCTCTTCACTGTGAATCACAGGTGCACTTGACGCCTACATCATAGTTAACCGACCACCCAATTGAAAAAAGGTCGCCGATCCATTCTAACGCATCTATCGTATCACCAACGTTAGTCTGAATTAAAAGCACCTGCATTCAACAATTCAGCATGCCTCCACAAATGTGCCTTATTACGCATGCCAAATACTGATACGATGTCACAAATAAAACATATTACACGCCGTCATAAGATAGGCTGTGTCGCTTAGTGGAATAAACACAAGCGCCCATACGATAATTAACCGAGAAATTACAGGCGCATTTGATGCCTATATTACGGTTAATGGACCACTAATTGTATCACGGTCCCTGATGTACATCGTATCAGCCAAACAACACGTGCTTCTTTTCTTCACTGTGAATCACAGGTGCACTCGACGCCTATATCACAGTTAACCGACCATCAATTGTATAAAGGTCGCCGATACAGTCTAACTCATTTATCGTATCACCAACGTTAGTCTGAATTACCTAACTGTCGTCAGACGGATACACTCTAATGTCAACAATGACTCACCCAGATTAATGGATGAAGCTATGAATCATACATAGCTAGCATGTCGAATCCCGATTTGACCTAAATAAACTGAATTACACGACAAACAGCACTTATCAGACTCCAGTTTTTGAAATGAGTCGTATGCTGGAATAAACACGAGAACTAGTCCTGGCGGAATACACATAACTCAGCCACAAGTTCTATGCGCAGCACATTGTAACCATATTGGGACTCCCACGGTTGCTTCCGACTTGCTCGTGGTGCCTGCCCTCCCCCCACTTACGTCAAACAAGATTGAATTGGTTAAATATCTATTTGCATTATGGGAAAAAATTGCACCTTGAACTTTGGATATTTCAACATCAGTGCGGAGGGGGTTAATCAAGGCCTCCTCACCAAGAACCACAGCAAATCAGCGGCCGACCAAATAGTTATTACTATGTACACTCTAATATATTCGGCATTGCACAGAGAAGTATTATAATTACTGCCTATCATTAGAACAATAAACACTTCAGATTTCATTATATAATGTTAAAATATTCCGTGGAATATTTGTACATTGGTTCTCCAAAGAGAACGAAAAATGAACCAGCATCCGATATAGATATACTAAGATCAAATCATTTTCAACTCAAAACTCAAACTTTCAAATATATTTTTAATGACGAAATTCATTGCACTCCTGAAATGGAACCATCCATGTGCTGCAGTCATTATTGCATACGGCGATAACATTCAGGGCTACGGGATACCAGTTAGGAGAAATCATGAAAGTACTTTGCAGGTTGACTTTTCAAGAGCTGATACATCACAGATACTGTATAACAAGACAGTTTATTCATTACACTGTCAGGGATGTGACGACAGGGAGGTATGGGGGTGTCTCACCCCCCCCCCCTCCCCCATCTAGGAGCATTTTTTTCAATAGTTCGAAATTCCGAGGTCAAAAATCACATAGTTGGAAATTCAATAAATTAAAATTGTTCATGAAAAATATTAAAATTCCAACTAATGATGAGAAATTTTGATCTTTTATTTCCAACTGGAAACTTGAGTTTCAAATTTCCTACTCTAAAATTGACATGGCCTCAAAATTTCGACTCTGACATCAATCCGGTAGATTTTCTGACCCAGACACATTATAAATGATGCTTTTTCCGTTTCAGGACTAGTGACAATTTTCAGAAGGGTTCATAACCCTTTCCCCAACGCAGACGATTTGAAAATTCATTATTTTAAATATCATTTTTTAATTTTTTTAAAAAAAAAATTTCAACAAAACCATATCATGTAACCCCTCTTTGGAACGAGCTCGACGAGCTCGTTCCAAAGAGGGGTCACATGATATGGTTTTGTTGAAATTTTTCGAAAAATAATAATTTTTCAGCAGTTGAATTTCCATATTACGTGGGCGGATGCGGACGATTCGTTGGGTAAATGGTTAAAAAATATCACCCAGCGCTGCAGTGCAACCACCTATCGAAACCACTCGCAGCTGGAATTTACACCGGTGGCACTCCTCCCTCCCCACCCCCACCCCCGGTGGCATCCCAGCTGAAACCCTCTAGCCACATCCCTGTTTATACTTCTCCCCAATTTCAAATACAATCAAATGTTGATATTTTACACTTCTTACGGGCACGATGTGGAGGAGAGTTGTAACTAATAATTCATCAGTAAAGGAGTGATGAAAACCCTTAATCGTCGAATTAGAAATTGTAGTCGATAATGGGTGTTCCCGACGATTAATCGACTTCTCGATTAATCATGACAGGCCTGCACCTGTGATAAGTTTAAAAAGCGATTGCGAGGCGACGGAAAATTAAAAAAATTCGAGAATTTTGTTGGTGTTGTTGTTGTTGAACATTGTTTATTTATAGCAACACGTGCCCCAGTCCCCTGAGACGGTGGCGGACACTTTTCAAAATTAATTATTTTAAATATCATTTTTTTTTAATTTTTAAAAAAAAAATTTCAACAAAACCATATTATGTGATCCCTCTTTGGAACGAGCTCGACGAGCACGTTCCAAAGAGGGGTCACATGATATGGTTTTGTTGATATTTTTCGAAAAATAATATTTTTTCAGCAGCTGTATTTGCATATTACGTGGGCGGCACCCAGAACTGCTGTGCAACCACCTATCGAAACCACTCACAGTTAAAATTTAAACCGGTGCCCCCCCCCCGCCCCCAGCTGAAACCCTATAGCCACACCCCTATACACTGTTTTCACTTTTTGACAAGGTGTCTGGTGCCGGTTTATTGGAACACCTTCAGGGAGCTCTATCTAGCAGTGCGCTTCACAAATGCTTTAATAAAAAAGAAGCTCTGGTTTGTTTCAACGCCTCAGAATGGAGCATGGCACCGAGGCCGCTAAATAAACTTTACACAGATAGCTGTGAACATCTGATATCAAGTTGTTTGTTTCACGTTAGTTCAAGTGTGAGTATTTTATTTCCCAATGGATGACGATCAGGCAGACAGTGTTATAAATACCGAAATTATTATACGGGATGCCATTCCAGGAGATCTGAAAGATACGTTTGATTTATATGATCAATCGACTGGCTCTCCGCGAAATGACACTTTTCTTGAACACACACTGCAGTGTTATCCCGGATGTGGGAAGATCGCGACATTAGGAGGGAATATTTGCGGTAAGCTGTTATACCTTTCTCTAATGAGGTCTTTATATTCCCCAAAATAGCAACAATAATGTTGTACAGAGTTGTGATCAAATTAATTGGTGTTTAAAAATTGTTTTCAAAGGTTTTGCAGCGTTTGGGCAATCTGGATGTTGGTCAATTCCCCCTGTGTATGGTACACATCTGATTTCAAACAAGCTAACAGATCAATAAATGTTAACCCTTTACCGAAGGAATGGGCACATCCGCTCGCGTAATTTACAAATTAAGCCGATGAAAACAATATATTTTTCAAAAATATCAACAAAACCATATTATGTGACCCCCTCATTGGAACGAGCTCGCTGAGCTCGTTCCAATGAGGGGTCACATGATATCGTTTGCTTGAAATTTTTTGAAAATTTTTGAAAAATAATAATTAAAGTAATGAATTTTGATACCATCTGCGTTGGGTAAAGGGTTAAAAACACAGAGGTCGCCACTAGTAAGTAAGCTGCGTGGACAGTGTTGTATACGTCACTGTCGATGTAGATTACTTTTCATTCGCGAACTCCGTATGACAATGTTCTCAAATAGCTTTTGATATTGGTGTTGAACGACAATTTCAACAGCCAAGGTCACCTCGTGTCGGTCAGTCTTGTGGGTGGATGAAGCCGGAGACAACCACCGAGCAGCGGCGAGTAACTACCAGGCTCCCAGCATACTAACTCCACACAAGCAGGGATAGCATTGATTGAATACAAGCAAGTGCATTATCGACTTGCAGTGCGCCTTAGTACACAGCGCCAGCCGCGTGCCCACGTGCCCACGTGAGCAATCGGTTTAGTATGTATTGCCCAAAAACACAACGCAGTTACCCCTGGTGGGGATCGAAGCGTAGACCTCTCGGTTTGAAGTCCAACACCGTAACCACTGAGCCCCAGCCCTACCCAGTGTTATCTGGGTTATATAAGATTGATAGTCATGTTGTTTGCTTATTTGTTTATTTGCATTTTTAAAAATATTGAGATGAGTAGCGACGACCAGGACATATGATGATCTGCAACACTGGACAGTTGCAAGAAAAAATGTCAAAACTGCACGTGTGTCCGACCTGCTTATTTTTTATTGCAGCTTATATTTATATATCAGAAGATATATATGGAAGATATACATACATGAATCAGCCATTGGCAGCAAAAAATAATATTTTAGTTTAAACAATATTTATTTTTTAGAATCTATGTTACATGCATACATTTCATTGTTTACAAAAAAAAAAGATTTAATAAAATAAAATAACGACACACACAGTGTAACAATCAACTAGTGACTATCAAGATGAGTGATTCGACAGGAAATATCAAGCCTAAATGAGTCGTCTCTTCCATTTTTTTATCTTATCCCCGCCCTTTTCCCCACCACATATATCCTGGCCACTCCCTTCCCCTGTTAGCCATCTGTCGAGGTACAAAATTTACGAAATAATAATAACAGTTTGACCTGCCGCTGATTTGTCGCGGTTCTCTGATGAGAAGGCCTTGGTTACCCCTGTACTCTCAACTGCCCCCCTCCCCCCTATTTCAGGTAATGTCAGGGCAAAGCCAGCCTAAATATAGGGGCAAGGGGCCTCATATTTAAAGATATTGTAAGTTCAAAATATATTCTGCATCAAGGCGAAAACCCACGTGAATTTCACTTCTCTGTAAAGCTGGACATAGAAAAAACACACGTGGTGTATATCCAGCTTTAGCGCAGGGACCCAGGGGAGAAACGGTATGTTAGATAAGGTTTAATCTCATTTACTTTATACAGTAGTCGCGAATCTTACGAGACGTAATTGGTTTTCGTCACGGCCAATTGAGAAACGAGATTCTAAAAGATAGAAATGTCGTGTCATCATTAGTAATAGCAATGCGTGTCAGGAACGAATCGGTTTTCTCGACAAGTGAAATCACCGTTAAGTCACGCGCGAGATGACTTGTATTGATTCTGCCTCGATATACGTCATCTCCCACCGTTTTGACAGGTGGACGGATGAGCGTCGGTCCACCTGACAGTTTAGGGTAAAAAGTATATATACCTTGAAGAGCAGAGCATTAGACACACTTGGGGTCACACACACGCTGGTGAAGTCCTGGACAGGCGGACTCTGTTTCCTGGCATAGGGGTACCTTCGATCACAGGACCCTGAAACGGCTAAAATCGCCAGAGGGGGCATTCCATGATTGATTTAGCTTGAGGTGGATAGGCGGCCACAAGAGCCGAATTTCGTTGAGATGGAACACCCAGGTGAAACGTTAAAGTTTAGATTGTCGAGTAGCAGGTATCGTCCTGCAATAGTCAGAAGTGTAGGTTAATTGTATTGTGCGTATTAACCCTTTGAAGCGTCAGACTGATTGCGTTCTGAGTAGTTTGTTTTGCTGTCGAAGCATCGTAATACCGACTGGGGATCGGTGTGAGTGACAATTTCGCCCTAGCACAAAAGGGGCATTTGTGAATCGTGAATTCAACCAGGAACGGTGAATATTTCAATAGGACTTTCACGGAGGACTTTCAAAAGGCACATAAGGTATGAGTAGACAATATCTGACCCAAATCAGAAGTACGGTGGCTTTATAGATGGCGAACATTGCTGGTCGGAACCCTCTGACAGCCAGAGGTACAGTTACGCGCAGACGTTGACATTTGAGCCTAAGCGGGTGAAGCTCTTATGGCGAGCTCACAGTAATAACATTTCAGATTTGTGAAGCTCTTATGGCGAGCTCACGGTAGTAACATTTCCAGTGTGTAGACTATAGTGCCAGTACAGGGCTATAGAATGACTATATGATTATTGAGAATTGTTTAACTCTAGCGACCCATTTTCTGTGAAAAGAATCGAATTGTTGATTATTGAAATATTGAAACGGATTTATTTTTATGTGTAAATAAAAGAATCGTTGTTACTTTAAATCATTCTTTCCATTATACAGCCTGAAGTGATTAGGAATCACACCTAACGGAAATCGAACCTATTTCAGGCCAATTTGGCAGAGAAGGAATCACGGCGTCGGTCTAACTCAGCTCTCTGCGCCGAGTTCGCGACACTTGGATTCCGACCCTCCACGTTGGTCTAATTTTCCCGCAACTTCATCAGCGGGCCTAAATAACCCCACGTCAGCCCAGGCCTTACGGGGCCTCAGGTGCCCTGACATTGATTGGTGAGCGCTAACCAGGATATTTCTAAAAGGTAAAAAATGGCTATATGGAAATTTTGTTTTATTTTAACGGCGGTTCTGTTTATGTTTTGACGCGTTCGGTCAGCTGATGCCGTTCAAGGGTTTAATATCGCAATACAGTAGTCCCCAAGAGGATACTTCATAGCCACTATAACTGCGGTAGGTTTCAGAATATTGGGGCGTTTAGTTACGTTAAATTACAGAGGTAAATTAGGATTAATTGCCATATTTTTTTTTCTTTCTTTCTTTTCCTTCTTCATTCTTTCCGACGAGTCTTGAAGATAGAAAGAAAAAATCAAAATGGATGTTGTTACACCCCTCGCCCAACTGGTATCATTAGGCAAGGAAATGGGCCTTGAGGGGCCGAACTTCAGAAGTTCGTTAAAGATGAGCAGAAACGTGAGGCCAAGGAGATTGCCTTACGTAATGACGCAAGGGAGAGAGAGGCCCAAGCAGTAAGGGAGGCGAGAGAGAGAGAAGCCCAATTAGAACAACAGAGGCACGAGAGAGAATTAGAGCTCCTCAGAGCAAGGGCCGATGTGGAGAATGGAAGTCGGCGCTCAGGGGACGGGAGTGCAGGGGTAGCAATTCATGCCCCACGCCCCCACCTCGCTCATTTTAATGAAAACACAGATGACTTGGACTCGTACTTGGAGAGGTTCGAGCGTTTTGCCTCCAGTCAAATGTGGCCAGAAGACACATGGGCTATGTGCTTGAGCCCTTTGTTGTCAGGTAAAGCCCTCGAGGCTTATACCAGTATGCCTCCTGCACTTCTTAACGACTACAGTGAGCTGAAGAATGCCATCCTTCGGAGATACCAGCTCACGGAAGAAGGATTCCGGACCAAGTTCCGAGAAATTAAGCAGGAGAAGGGAGAAACAGTACCTCAGTATTTTGCCCGAGCTAGGCGGTACTTTGACCGCTGGACTGATCTCGGGGAAGTGAATGAGTCATATGGAGCCCTGCGAGATCTATTTCTCCGGGAGCAGTTTTTAACTACATGCTCCAAGGAGTTGGGCCTGTTCATCAAGGAAAGGGGTCTGCCCACCTATGATGAGATGGCAACTGTGGCAGAACGCTACATCGAGGCCCACGGTGGGAGTGTAAACGCACCCAAATCGGCTAGGGGTGGGGCAAACGGGTTGGCAATGGCACCCATAAGGCAACACCACCCCGATCCTCCTGCGTCGCAGACCAGCCGGAAGGGGAGCGCTCCCAAGGACACCACTTGTTTTATCTGCAACAAGCGGGGTCATATTGCCAGGGACTGCTGGCAGAAGCAGGTAAGGACCACTGGGAACATTAGACCGCCTCAGCAGGGGGCCGGGAACGCAGCGCCAAGGGGTTGGAAGCAAGGTGACCGCGTAGATCCAGAGCCCAGTAGACAGACGGCAGCGTTCTGTCAAACTATCGGTCCAGAACACAGTCCCCTCCGGGAATGTATACAAGAGGGAGAATTAAGGCTGGAAGACGGGAAGGTTGTCCCGATAATAAGTGGCATGTGTGAGAGGCTCACAACTTCGCAGGAGAAGGGTGATAGGCCAGTGTACCCAGGGTATGTGGGACAAAGGGCGATCCGTCTGCTCCGGGATTCTGGGTGCTCCTCTGCAGCGGTTAGAAAGCAACTGGTTGACGACAAGCAATTGTTGGGGCGCGACCATTTGTGTATTTTGATAGATGGGACCGTTAGAAGGTTCCCCATCGCGAGGATAACTGTGGATACCCCATTTTATTGTGGCGAAGTGGAAGCCATGTGCATTGAATCACCTGTGTATGACCTGGTCATAGGTAATATCCCAGGGGTGAGGGCAAGCCCTGATGAGTTATGGTCCAGGGATAGGGGGCCAAGTGAAGGCCCAACGAGTAAGGAAGGGAAGGTTCCCAGGGGGAACCAATCCGACGGTCCAGGGGATGGCCCCTACACGACGAAATGTCGGAAAGTTTCGGGAGGGACGACTCCTTCCAATTAAGGAGAAGGGGCCGCAGGTGGTCCAGGCTAAACGCTAAACAGCGAGGGAAACCGATGGGATCATTGGGGAAAGACCCTCGAGCAAATTTATGTGGGGGAGTTGAGCTCCCCCAGAAGTCGGTGTCACCTGTGTGGAGGGGGGAGGCCAGACCCACGCAAATGGCTGGGCAAACTTCCCCAGAATTGAAGGGGCACGGGTCAACACAAGTTGAGTATGTTAACGTGGATGGGACCGCTAAGGTGGGCGCCCAGGGGACCGAGGAAAGGGTCCACAAATCAAAGGAGAAGCATCCTAGGTGGCGGAGACCACGTAGAGAGTGCCGGGGGCGCACAGCGCCCAATGTGCGCAAGAAGTCGTCGCAATGGACCGGGGGGTCAACGGCACAAGGGCCAAGGACGGCCAGTGTCGTTCAAATGACGGTAGTCGCCGGGACGAGTGAGCCTGGGGGATATAGCGCCAAGGGAAGCTCTTGGGAATGCGACAATGACAGGGTATGGGGACCCTGGTGGAATACCCGTAGGAATAACGGGGCGAGAAGTAGGGGTGTGTCAAGGGTTACCCAAGGGGATACTGGGAACCGGGCCCCTACCAATGGTCGGTGGTTATAAAGAAGCAATAGTTGGGTGGCTGTGGGCCTGGTGTCTGGGACGGGGGCTGAGGTCGCAAATATTTTTTGTGGGTGAGGTGATGAGTTTCGTAAACCCGGTGTTAAGGCCCGGAAGGAATTTTCTTATTTTAGTATGATTATTGCTCTGACTGCTGACTAGAGCTGGTTGTGAATGCGAATGTGAGATACACTGCCCCGTTCGTCGCGTGTGCGTTGACGGGGAGCCTGTGTGTCGAGTTTTGTAAGTATGGGATGCACAAACCCGGTGTTAAGGCCCGAGGAACTGTGTTTGCTTTTATTGACGGGAGTTTGTTGTGAGTGTGAGGCACACTAACCTCGTCTGTCGCAAAGGCGCGGTCGGGAAATCTGTGTGTTGAATGTGTGAGTGTGTGAGGCACAATTTCAATCCCCTGGTTGAGCTTTGCGAGGGTGAGGCTCAACATAATGCAGGGGTCGTTTGCTCCTTCACAAGTCATAGGGGAATGGGAGGCGAAGTTACACTCCGTTGGAATTAACCCATCTGACGCAAAGGCGCGGACGGTGTTACTCGTCGGAGTGAGTGCCAAGTGAACTGTTTGCAAAATGAGCGGATGTGTATAAAAATGTGTATGTTTAGATGTAAATATATAGTATTACAGAGAGAGAGTGCTGCAAATCTAAGGATAAGGCTACTCCCCATATGTAAACCCACAAGAAGGGAGCATGTGGTGGCGTGTGTGTCGTGGGAATCTATACGGCCGACGCATGAGCCCGGTCTTGAGCCCCACGACCACTAGGGTACAGTTTTGTAGACTTGAACATGATGGGTAGATTGTAAAAAGGTGTGAGAGGCGAGCGTGCGTGGCTTTGCCCCTTGTGTTTTAAGAGATACACAGGGTGTTTCTCTCGGGAAGGGAGTTGTCAGGACAAAGCCAGCCTAAATATAGGGGCAAGGGGCCTCATATTTAAAGATATTGTAAGTTCAAAATATATTCCGCATCAAGGCGAAAACCCACGTGAATTTCACTTCTCTGTAAAGCTGGACATAGGAAAAACACACGTGGTGTATATCCAGCTTTAGCGCAGGGACCCAGGGGAGAAACGGTATGTTAGATAAGGTTTAATCTCATTTAATTTATACAGTGGTCGCGAATCTTACGAGACGTAATCGGTTTTCGTCACGGCCAATTGAGAAACGAGATTCTAAAAGATAGAAATGTCGTGTCATCATTAGTAATAGCAATGTGTGTCAGGAACGAATCGGTTTTCTCGACAAGTGAAATCACCGTTAAGTCACGCGCGAGATGACTTGTATTGATTCTGCCGCGATATACGTCATCTCCCACCGTTTTGACAGGTGGACAGATGAGCGTCGGTCCACCTGACAGTTTAGGGTAAAAAGTATATATACCTTGAAGAGCAGAGCATTAGACACACTTGGGGTCACACACACGTTGGTGAAGTCCAGGACAGGCGGACTCTGTTTCCTGGCATATGGGTACCTTCGATCACAGGACCCTGAAACGGCTGGAATCGCCAGAGAGGGCATTCCATGATTGATTTAGCTTGAGGTGGATAGGCGGCCACAAGAGCCGAATTTCGTTGAGAAAGAACACCCAGGTGAAACGTTAAAGTTTAGATTGTCGAGTAGCAGGTATCAGCCTGCAATAGTCAGAAGTGTAGGTTAATTGTATTGTGCGTATTAACCCTTTGAAGCGTCAGACTGATTGCGTTCTGAGTAGTTTGTTTTGCTGTCGAAGCATCGTAATACCGACTGGGGATCGGTGTGAGTGACAATTTCGCCCTAGCACAAAAGGGGCATTTGTGAATCGTGAATTCAACCAGGAACGGTGAATATTTCAATAGGACTTTCACGGAGGACTTTCAAAAGGCACATAAGGTATGAGTAGACAATATCTGACCCAAATCAGAAGTACGGTGGCTTTATAGATGGCGAACATTGCTGGTCGGAACCCTCTGACAGCCAGAGGTACAGTTACGCGCAGACGTTGACATTTGAGCCTAAGCGGGTGAAGCTCTTATGGCGAGCTCACAGTAATAACATTTCAGATTTGTGAAGCTCTTATGGCGAGCTCACGGTAGTAACATTTCCAGTGTGTAGACTATAGTGCCAGTACAGGGCTATAGAATGACTATATGATTATTGAGAATTGTTTAACTCTAGCGACCCATTTTCTGTGAAAATAATCGAATTGTTGATTATTGAAATATTGAAACGGATTTATTTTTATGTGTAAATAAAAGAATCGTTGTTACTTTAAATCATTCTTTCCATTATACAGCCTGAAGTGATTAGGAATCACCTAACGGAAATCGAACCTATTTCAGGCCAATTTGGCAGAGAAGGAATCACGGCGTCGGTCTAACTCAGCTGTCTGCGCCGAGTTCGCGACACTTGGATTCCGACCCTCCACGTTGGTCTAATTTTCCCGCAACTTCATCAGCGGGCCTAAATAACCCCACGTCAGCCCAGGCCTTACGGGGCCTCAGGTGCCCTGACATTGATTGGTGAGCGCTAACCAGGATATTTCTAAAAGGTAAAAAATGGCTATATGGAAATTTTGTTTTATTTTAACGGCGGTTCTGTTTATGTTTTGACGCGTTCGGTCAGCTGATGCCGTTCAAGGGTTTAATATCGCAATACAGTAGTCCCCAAGAGGATACTTAATAGCCACTATAACTGCGGTAGGTTTCAGAATATTGGGGCGTTTAGTTACGTTAAATTACAGAGGTAAATTAGGATTAATTGCCATATTTGTTTTTCTTTCTTTCTTTTCCTTTTTCATTCTTTCCGACGAGTGTTGAAGATAGAAAGAAAAAATCAAAATGGATGTTGTTACACCCTTCGCCCAACTGGTATCATTAGGCAAGGAAATGGGCCTTGAGGGGGCCGAACTTCAGAAGTTCGTTAAAGATGAGCAGAAACGTGAGGCCAAGGAGATTGCCTTGCGTAATGACGCAAGGGAGAGAGAGGCCCAAGCAGTAAGGGAGGCGAGAGAGAGAGAAGCCCAATTAGAACAACAGAGGCACGAGAGAGAATTAGAGCTCCTCAGAGCAAGGGCCGATGTGGAGAATGGAAGTCGGCGCTCAGGGGACGGGAGTGCAGGGGTAGCAATTCATGCCCCACGCCCCCACCTCGCTCATTTTAATGAAAACACAGATGACTTGGACTCGTACTTGGAGAGGTTCGAGCGTTTTGCCTCCAGTCAAATGTGGCCAGAAGACACATGGGCTATGTGCTTGAGCCCTTTGTTGTCAGGTAAAGCGCTCGAGGCTTATACCAGTATGCCTCCTGCACTTCTTAACGACTACAGTGAGCTGAAGAATGCCATCCTTCGGAGATACCAGCTCACGGAAGAAGGATTCCGGACCAAGTTCCGAGAAATTAAGCAGGAGAAGGGAGAAACAGTACCTCAGTATTTTGCCCGAGCTAGGCGGTACTTTGACCGCTGGACTGATCTCGCAGAAGTGAATGAGTCATATGGAGCCCTGCGAGATCTATTTCTCCGGGAGCAGTTTTTAACTACATGCTCCAAGGAGTTGGGCCTGTTCATCAAGGAAAGGGGTCTGCCCACCTATGATGAGATGGCAACTGTGGCAGAACGCTACGTCGAGGCCCACGGTGGGAGTGTAAACGCACCCAAATCGGCTAGGGGTGGGGCAAACGGTTTGGCAATGGCACCCATAAGGCAACACCACCCCGATCCTCCTGCGTCGCAGACCAGCCGGAAGGGGAGCGCTCCCAAGGACACCACTTGTTTTATCTGCAACAAGCGGGGTCATATTGCCAGGGACTGCTGGCAGAAGCAGGTAAGGACCACTGGGAACATTAGACCGCCTCAGCAGGGGGCCGGGAACGCAGCGCCAAGGGGTTGGAAGCAAGGTGACCGCGTAGATCCAGGGCCCAGTAGACAGACGGCAGCGTTCTGTCAAACTATCGGTCCAGAACACAGTCCTCTCCGGGAATGTATACAAGAGGGAGAATTAAGGCTGGAAGACGGGAAGGTTGTCCCGATAATAAGTGGCATGTGTGAGAGGCTCACAACTTCGCAGGAGAAGGGTGATATGCCAGTGTACCCAGGGTATGTGGGACAAAGGGCGATCCGTCTGCTCCGGGATTCTGGGTGCTCCTCTGCAGCGGTTAGAAAGCAACTGGTTGACGACAAGCAATTGTTGGGGCGCGACCATTTGTGTATTTTGATAGATGGGACCGTTAGAAGGTTCCCCATCGCGAGGATAACTGTGGATACCCCATTTTATTGTGGCGAAGTGGAAGCCATGTGCATTGAATCACCTGTGTATGACCTGGTCATAGGTAATATCCCAGGGGTGAGGGCAAGCCCTGATGAGTTATGGTCCAGGGATAGGGGGCCAAGTGAAGGCCCAACGAGTAAGGAAGGGAAGGTTCCCAGGGGGAACCAATCCGACGGTCCAGGGGATGGCCCCTACACGACGAAATGTCGGAAAGTTTCGGGAGGGACGACTCCTGTCCAATTAAGGAGAAGGGGCCGCAGGTGGTCCAGGCTAAACGCTAAACAGCGAGGGAAACCGATGGGATCATTGGGGAAAGACCCTCGAGCAAATTTATGTGGGGGAGTTGAGCTCCCCCAGAAGTCGGTGTCACCTGTGTGGAGGGGGGAGGCCAGACCCACGCAAATGGCTGGGCAAACTTCCCCAGAATTGAAGGGGCACGGGTCAACACAAGTTGAGTATGTTAACGTGGATGGGACCGCTAAGGTGGGCGCCCAGGGGACCGAGGAAAGGGTCCACAAATCAAAGGAGAAGCATCCTAGGTGGCGGAGACCACGTAGAGAGTGCCGGGGGCGCACAGCGCCCAATGTGCGCAAGAAGTCGTCGCAATGGACGGGGGGTCAACGGCACAAGGGCCAAGGACGACCAGTGTCGTTCAAATGACGGTAGTCGCCGGGACGAGTGAGCCTGGGGGATATAGCGCCAAGGGAAGCTCTTGGGAATGCGACAATGACAGGGTATGGGGACCCTGGTGGAATACCCGTAGGAATAACGGGGCGAGAAGTAGGGGTGTGTCAAGGGTTACCCAAGGGGATACTGGGAACCGGGCCCCTACCAATGGTCGGTGGTTATAAAGAAGCAATAGTTGGGTGGCTGTGGGCCTGGTGTCTGGGACGGGGGCTGAGGTCGCAAATATTTTTTGTGGGTGAGGTGATGAGTTTCGTAAACCCGGTGTTAAGGCCCGGAAGGAATTTTCTTATTTTAGTATGATTATTGCTCTGACTGCTGACTAGAGCTGGTTGTGAATGCGAATGTGAGATACACTGCCCCGTTCGTCGCGTGTGCGTGGACGGGGAGCCTGTGTGTCGAGTTTTGTAAGTATGGGATGCACAAACCCGGTGTTAAGGCCCGAGGAACTGTGTTTGCTTTTATTGACGGGAGTTTGTTGTGAGTGTGAGGCACACTAACCTCGTCTGTCGCAAAGGCGCGGTCGGGAAATCTGTGTGTTGAATGTGTGAGTGTGTGAGGCACAATTTCAATCCCCTGGTTGAGCTTTGCGAGGGTGAGGCTCAACATAATGCAGGGGTCGTTTGCTCCTTCACAAGTCATAGGGGAATGGGAGGCGAAGTTACACTCCGTTGGAATTAACCCATCTGACGCAAAGGCGCGGACGGTGTTACTCGTCGGAGTGAGTGCCAAGTGAACTGTTTGCAAAATGAGCGGATGTGTATAAAAATGTGTATGTTTAGGTGTAAATATATAGTATTACAGAGAGAGAGAGAGTGCTGCAAATCTAAGGATAAGGCTACTCCCTATATGTAAACCCGCAAGAAGGGAGCATGTGGTGGCGTGTGTGTCGTGGGAATCTATACGGCCGACGCATGAGCCCGGTCTTGAGCCCCACGACCACTAGGGTACAGTTTTGTAGACTTGAACATGATGGGTAGATTGTAAAAAGGTGTGAGAGGCGAGCGTGCGTGGCTTTGCCCCTTGTGTTTTAAGAGATACACAGGGTGTTTCTCTCGGGAAGGGAGTTGTCAGGACAAAGCCAGCCTAAATATAGGGGCAAGGGGCCTCATATTTAAAGATATTGTAAGTTCAAAATATATTCCGCATCAAGGCGAAAACCCACGTGAATTTCACTTCTCTGTAAAGCTGGACATAGGAAAAACACACGTGGTGTATATCCAGCTTTAGCGCAGGGACCCAGGGGAGAAACGGTATGTTAGATAAGGTTTAATCTCATTTAATTTATACAGTGGTCGCGAATCTTACGAGACGTAATCGGTTTTCGTCACGGCCAATTGAGAAACGAGATTCTAAAAGATAGAAATGTCGTGTCATCATTAGTAATAGCAATGCGTGTCAGGAACGAATCGGTTTTCTCGACAAGTGAAATCACCGTTAAGTCACGCGCGAGATGACTTGTATTGATTCTGCCTCGATATACGTCATCTCCCACCGTTTTGACAGGTGGACAGATGAGCGTCGGTCCACCTGACAGTTTAGGGTAAAAAGTATATATACCTTGAAGAGCAGAGCATTAGACACACTTGGGGTCACACACACGTTGGTGAAGTCCAGGACAGGCGGACTCTGTTTCCTGGCATAGGGGTACCTTCGATCACAGGACCCTGAAACGGCTGGAATCGCCAGAGAGGGCATTCCATGATTGATTTAGCTTGAGGTGGATAGGCGGCCACAAGAGCCGAATTTCGTTGAGAAAGAACACCCAGGTGAAACGTTAAAGTTTAGATTGTCGAGTAGCAGGTATCAGCCTGCAATAGTCAGAAGTGTAGGTTAATTGTATTGTGCGTATTAACCCTTTGAAGCGTCAGACTGATTGCGTTCTGAGTAGTTTGTTTTGCTGTCGAAGCATCGTAATACCGACTGGGGATCGGTGTGAGTGACAATTTCGCCCTAGCACAAAAGGGGCATTTGTGAATCGTGAATTCAACCAGGAACGGTGAATATTTCAATAGGACTTTCACGGAGGACTTTCAAAAGGCACATAAGGTATGAGTAGACAATATCTGACCCAAATCAGAAGTACGGTGGCTTTATAGATGACGAACATTGCTGGTCGGAACCCTCCGACAGCCAGAGGTGCAGTTACGCGCAGACGTTGACATTTGAGCCTAAGCGGGTGAAGCTCTTATGGCGAGCTCACAGTAATAACATTTCAGATTTGTGAAGCTCTTATGGCGAGCTCACGGTAGTAACATTTCCAGTGTGTAGACTATAGTGCCAGTACAGGGCTATAGAATGACTATATGATTATTGAGAATTGTTTAACTCTAGCGACCCATTTTCTGTGAAAAGAATCGAATTGTTGATTATTGAAATATTGAAACGGATTTATTTTTATGTGTAAATAAAAGAATCGTTGTTACTTTAAATCATTCTTTCCATTATACAGCCTGAAGTGATTAGGAATCACACCTAACGGAAATCGAACCTATTTCAGGCCAATTTGGCAGAGAAAGAATCACGGCGTCGGTCTAACTCAGCTCTCTGCGCCGAGTTCGCGACACTTGGATTCCGACCCTCCACGTTGGTCTAATTTTCCCGCAACTTCATCAGCGGACCTAAATAACGCCACGTCAGCCCAGGCCTTACGGGGCCTCAGGTGCCCTGACAGGTAACATACATCACTCATCAGCTTACTGTTGATCCATTCTCCAGACAACTTACACAAATCGTCGGCTTACTGTTGGATCCATTCTCACCAAAGCTTACACAAGCATTAGCTAACAGTTGAATCCATTCTCCAGATAACTGGAGAAAGGATCCAACAGTTGGATCCATTCGATAGACAACTTACATAAATTAACAGGATACGGCTGGGTCCATCCATCTGAAAATTTACATAAACATCAGCTTACAGTTGAATCCATTCTCCAGACAACTTACATAAGCTTCTGCTAACTGTTGGATCCAGTTTCCAGTTCACACGTTTATTAATGTTATGTAATCTCTGTATTTGTTTTTCGGACAGTAGTCCTGTCAATTTGCTGCATGGGGAGAATACATATTCATTTTACATTACTGGATTGCACATAACAACCTCAACTGGGTATAACCTGGATTAGATAGGCATAAAGGGCACAGACTCTCGGCGCCTCAGTACAAGAATGCTACATGTCATTCAAATACAGCTCAAATATCCCCATGTTATACATCTTTCGAGGTACAACATTTAAGAAATAATAATAATAACAGTTTGGCCGGCCGCTGATTTGTCGCGGTTCTCTGATGAGAAGGCATTAGTTACACCTGTACACCCAACTACCTAGCTATTCCAAACAACTTACATAATTCATCAGCTTACTGTTGATCCATTCTCCAGACAACTTACACAAATCGTCGGCTTACTGTTGGATCCATTAATTCTTAAGCATTAGCTTACAGTTGAATCCATAACTGGAGAAAGGATCCAGCAGTTGGATCCATTCGACAGACAACTTAAATAAATCAGCAGGTTACGGCTGGGTCCATCCATCTGACAACTTACATAAGCATCAGCTTACTGTTGGATCCATTCTCTAGATACCTTACATAACTCTTCAGTTTACTGTTGGATCATTTCGACAGACAACTTGCATAAGTATCAGCCTACTGTTGGATCAAATCTTCAGACATCATACATGATCATCACCTTACTGATGGATCCATTCTCCGGACAACTTTCATAAATCATCAGCTTACAGTTGGATCCGTTCTTCAGACAACTAACACAAGCGTCAGTTTACTTCTGGATCAATTCTCCAGACAACTTACATGATCATCAGTTTACTGTTGTATCCATTCTCCAGACGACCTACACAATCATCAGTTTACTTCTGGATCAATTCTCCAGACAACTTACATGATCATCAGTTTACTGTTTGATCCATTCTCCAACAGACGACCTACACAATCATCAGTTTACTTCTGGATCAATTCTCCAGACAACTTACATGATCATCAGTTTACTGTTTGATCCATTCTTCAGACAACTTACATAAGCATCAGCTTACAGTTGGATCCATTTTTCATACAACATACACAAGCTTCAGTCTACTTCTGGATCCATTCTCCAGACAACTTACATGATCATCAGCTTACTGTTGGATCCATTCTCCTGACAACTTACATAAGCATCAATTTACTGCTGGATCCATTCTCCTGACAACTTACATAAGCATCAGTTTACTGCTGGATCCATTCTCCTGACAACTTACATAAGCATCAGTTTACTGCTGGATCCATTCTCCAGACAACTTACACAACAGCTTACTATTGGATCCATTCTTCAGGCAACTTTCATAACTCATCAGCTTACTGAATCCATTCTCCAGACAACTTACACAAGAATTAGCGTACTGTTGGATCCATTCTCCAGACAACTTACATAACTCATCAGCTTACTCAATCCATTCTCCAGACATCTTACACAAGAATTAGGGTACTGTTGGATCCATTCTCCAGACAACTTACATAACTCATCAGCTTACTGAATCCATTCTCCAGACAACTTACACAAGAATTAGCGTACTGTTGGATCCATTCTCCAGACAACTTACATAACTCATCAGCTTACTGAATCCATTCTCCAGACAACTTACACAAGAATTAGCGTACTGTTGAATCCATTCTCCAGACAACTTACATACACCTCAGCTTACTTTTGGATCTATTCTCCAGACAACTTGGGTAACTCATTAGCTTACTGCTGGATCCATTCTCCAGACAACTTACATACACCTCAGCTTACTTTTGGATCTATTCTCCAGACAACTTGGGTAACTCATTAGCTTACTGCTGGATCCATTCTCCAGACGACTAATACAATCATCAGCGTGCTGCTGGATCCAGTTTTCAGACAACTTACATAAGCGTCCGCTTACTGTTGTGTCCTTTATCTAGACAACTTATATAACACATCAGCTTGTTGCTGGATCCATTCTCTAGACATCTTACATAACTCATCAGTTTGTTGCTGGATTTATTCTCCAGACAAGTTACACAAGCATCAGCTTACTGTTGGATCTATTCTCCAGATAACGTCCATACCCATCAACTTACTGTTGGATCCATTGTGCAGACAACTTACATAACTCCTCACCGTTCTGCTGGATCCATTCTCCAAACAACTTACATAACTCATCAGCGTACTGCTGGATCCATTCTCCAGACAACTTGCATAACTCATCAGCTTCTGTTGGATCCATTATCCAGACAACTTATACAAGCATCGGCTTACTGTTTGATCCATTCTCCAGACAACATACATAAGCTTCAGCTTACAGTTGAATCCATTCTCCAGACAACTTACATAAGTTTCTGTTTACTGTTGGATTCAGTTTCCAGTTCACACGTTTATTAATGTTGTGTAATCTCTGTATTTGTTTTTCGGACAGCAGGCCTGTCAATTTTCTGCATGGGGAGGATACATATTCATTTTACATTACTGAATTGCACATAACAACCTCAACCGGGTATAATCTGGGTTAGATGGGCTTAAAGGGTACAGACTCTCGACGCCTTACTACAAGAATGCTAAATGGCATTCGCATCCAACTCAGCAAAAGTAGCTGGGTTACTTGGCACCAAAAATACAGAGCTGGTGTCATCCATGAATGAAAATGGAAGACTGAAAAGTGTATTACCACAGGACGTGTTGCATAGGCGCTATAGCACACCCATCACCAATTTGTGCCATTCTGGTACGTGATAATTTGTGCCATTAGGTTACGTGGTAATTTTTGCTATTCGGGCACGTGGTAATTTGTGTCATTCGTGTGCGTTCTAATTTGTGCTATTCGGGTACGTGATAATTCGCTCAATTCGGGATACGAGAAGTTGTCAATCAAGTTCGTTTTAATTGGTGTCATGCAAAACTTCATGCACAGTTCGCACGTGATGGATGTGTAATGCTGAGTCGTGGACATCCTTTTCATCCATTCGGTGCTTGTCGGTACGTGTCGCTTGCGTGTTTATAAATATATGTAATATTTTAAATGTTTCTCAATCGGTTAACGTGGTAATTGGTGGCAGTTAAAATAGGTGGTATATGAAATTTTTTTTTGTATTCAAATTTCAACAATCCGTGACTGGGTCTTTGTCGTCAGATATAAGCCTAAAGGAGAGTGGTGCCGTAGTAGTTATCATGGTGCCTGATATGAATAGCGTAAGGCAGGAAATCACTGTATCAGGAACATCAGAGTAGGGGTGTTTCCATTAACAGTCTTTGCCAAATCCATTAACTGTTATGTATTTAGTTAGCTTGTGCTTGGAAAATCACCCGAATGCTGTTGGCTTTGCAGTTAAGCCTTCACGACTTGTGAAGATGTGCTATTTCCAGTTTACTGAACTTGATGAGTATAAACTGTAAACCACGAAATGCGACCTCTGACACCTTTTTGTTTCACTTCGCATGAAATATCTCGTCCCCTGAGTTCCAATGTGTTCTATGTGCAAGTAGGCACATAGAACACATTGGAAGTCAGAGGACGATCTGTAGACTAATATTAGCTATTTATCACGTTACAAACTGTATTGACAATTCGTAGATGCTTGGTTTTATAGAGTGAGTGATGCGTCTACTTTGAGACAATTGATTGCAAGTATCATCATTTCCAGTTCCATCTTGTCATCATGCTCGCTCAGTATAATATCTACTTTGTTTACATGTAGTATCAAAGGGGTGGGGATGCAAATCAGTGAACTTTTAAAACTAATAATATATTTTACTTCTACTATTCAGTAATAAACAAAGAGCATGTCTGCACAAATAATTTGAGACTTGTATTTTATCGTCTTCCCAATGAGAGTTGTAGCCCTTCTAGGTGCCACACATATTTCAACAATAACACCTGCTTCCCACATGTAGAACCAAGCGACCGAAATTTAATTTTCTCCCTTGCAAAAAGAAAACTGGAAACCGTGATCGGAACTGTCAGTGAAGTATTCCTGAAAACAAACTCAGTGACACAAGTTTCTTAATTTTAATATATGTTCCAGTCTTTGAAAGTTGTGCGTCTCTAGGTACCATTTGAAAATCTAAAGCATTGCAGACGGCCACGATGATGACGTTAGTACATGGTCGCTCACATGCGCACCACCGTAACCCATATGATCTCAGTATTCTTGAGACTTTTTTTCATAATTTATGCAGAGGCCCGAATTCCGGCACAGAGATTTCAATCCAATTCTTGGTTTGAAAATAGTACACTGAGCACATTAATACATCTAGCAACACATGCCATTCCGAACCTGATATAACAATTCACAGCCATGGATGGTAAAAGAAAAAAAAACTGTGACAATCAGAAGTGTATTCCGTTATCTAAGTGCTTTTCTTATATGACTATGATATTTGTACCCTAAATACCACTACTGTTTGACGATTATATCCAGACTGTTGGATCACACCAGGTGAGATTTTCCCAGATCAAAAATCCATATCACACTCCTACGGAAACTGCCGAGAATTTCCGTTTGAATAGCATCGGACTATTTATCCGTTAAAAATAGACTTCGTAACTAAGGAAGCCGTTGCCGTTGTTTACAGAGTTTCGTCTGCTATTTTTATGTTCGACTTTCAAGGGAATAAGTAAATCGAGGTAAGCAAATTAAGTTACTGTTAGTGTGTCAGTCATATAATAAACCTATCAGGATAACAGTGTGTTGATCCGTGTCGTAGTATCACGTTTCGTTGAGGTGACCAGGTTGTCGGATCACACTCGATGCCTGCGGCAGCGAGTGTGATCCGACAATCTGGTCACCTCAACGAGACGTGATACTACGACACGGATCAACACGCTGTTATGATAACATGTATTTATCTTTCACTAGGTACTTAACAACCTCTTCTTCAAACATCGTGATAGTCCGACACACACAACTTTGTTTATGTTACAAAGTAAGCACATGGAAAACACAACCACGAGGCTTTATTAAGTAAACTTATTATCGCAAAAGCCCTTGATACGTCACATGATCGTTCACCAGTACTGATTTGTCAAGTGTGTTAATGTTAACTGTGTCGAAAACGAATGTCATAATCTGTCAATAAAACATATCTACACTTCTGGGTTAAAGATAAACATTTGATAGAGTTGTGCACGTGACAATGTTTGCTTATGCATTTTCAGGTACACTTACTGTCAGTCAACGAGTAGACGATGTCAATAATCAGCAACGAAACGGACAGAATGATGGATAATAACTCAAGCCACATCACGCTATCGAATTATACGGAACCTCCCTAGAACAACAAAATGGAACCACCCATGAGTTGGAGTCATTACTGCACACGGCGATAAAATTTAGGGCCACTGGGTACTAGTTAGAAGAAATCATGAACGTATTTTGCAGGTTAACTTTTCAAGAGCTGATACATTGTAAGCTATGTATAACACAGTTCATTCATTAAACTGCTTCCACTTTTTGACTAGGTGTTCGGTGCCGTTTTATCGGAACACCTTCAAAGAGCTCTCTCTAGCAGTGCTCCTTACAAATGCTTTAACCCAAAGGAAGATCTGATTTGTTTCAACACCTCAGAATAGAACATGACACCGAGGCCGTTAAATAAACTTTATAAATAGCAGTGTATATCTGATATCAAGTTTATTTAATTTTTGATTCACGTTAGTTCAAGTGTGGGTATTTTATTTCACAATGGATGACGACAGGCAGGCAGTGTTATGAATACCGAAATTATTATACGGGATGCCATGCCAGGAGATCTGAAAGATATGTTTGATTTATATGACCAATCGATCGGAACTCCACGAAATTACACTTTTCTTGAATATACACTGCAGTGTCATCCCGGATGTGGAAAGATCGCGACAATAGGAGGAAATATATGCGGTAAGCTGTTATACCTTTCTCTAATGAAGTATTTGGGGCGCAGTGGCTCAGTAGGCAGAGGTGCAGGCTGCAAGCCGAGAGGTCCTCAGTTCGAATCCCACCAGCGGCAATCGCGTTGTGCCCTTGGGGAAGACACTTCACCCCCGTTGTCCACGTGGGGACACAGTGAGGCGTACTGCACGTGGATGGTGCACCTGTCTTCAACCAATGCTAACCTTGCTAGTGTGGAGTTAGTATGTTGGGGAGCTGATAGTTGCTCGCCGTTTCTCGGTGGTTCTCTCCGGGTACTCCGGCTTCCTCCGCCCGTAAAACTGTTGTGGTCATGATTAGCCATTGTGCAGAAATATGTGACCTCAAACACCAATAAATAAAAATAATGAGGTCTTTATATTCCCCAAAATAGCTACAAAAATGTTGTACACAGTTGTGATCAAATTAATTGGTGTTTAAAAATTGTTTTCAAAGGTTTTGCAGTGTTTGGGCCATCTGGAAGTTGGTCAATTTCGCTGAGCTCCTTCCAATGAGGGGTCACATGATATCGTTCGATTGAAATTTTTTGACAATTTTTGAAAAAAAATAATTAAAGTAATGAATTTTGATATCGTCTGCGTTGGGTAAAGGGTTAAAAACACAGAGATCGCCACTAGTAAGTAAGCTGCGTGGACAGTGTTGTATACGTCACCGTCGAGGTAGATTACCTTTCATTCGCAAACTCTGTACGACAGTGTTCTCGAATAGTTGTTGTTACTGTTGTTGAACGACAATTTCAACAGACAGGGTCACCTCGTGTTGGTCAGTCTTGTGGGTGGATGAAGCCGGAGAATAACCACCGAGCAGTGGCGAGCACCTACCAGGCTCCCCAGCATACTACTTCCACACAAGCAGGGATAGCATGCAAGCAAGTGCATTATCGACGTGCAGTACGCCTTAGTACACAGCGACAACCTTGCACCCACCCGAGCAATCGGGAAAATATGCCTTGCCTATGGACAGAACGCAGTTACCCCTGGTGGGGATTGAACCGTGGACCTTTCTGTTTGGGGTCCAACGCCGTAACCACTGAGCCTCCGCCCTACCCAGTGTTATCTGGGTTATATACAGTTAAAACTAGAAGTCCTGTCACGTACTGTGCGCTTATCTAGGCTTAATTACGCGTGGAGATTGCGCGCAATTGCCATATCGAAGGGCATCCAAAGCACGGCTGGTTCTCCGGGTAACTCATAGCAAACACAGGCAATGTTTCTGCCAATGGACCTCCGGGTTACCCGGAGGTCCATTGGCTGAAACAGTGCTTGTGAACAGGCCATATGTACAGAATTTGATAGCCTTACTATGGTCATAACGCGTAGATTAACGCGCAAGTCGACGTGCTATTTGTGCGCATTTCATGACAGGACTTTTAGTTTTAACTGTAAGATTGGTAGTCATGTTGTTTGTTTGTTTGCATGTTTAAACTATATTGAGATGAGTAGCGACGACCAGGACATCTGATGATCTACAACACTGGACAGTTACACCACAAAATGTCAAAACTGCACATATGCCCCACCTGCTTATTTGTATTGCAGCTTATATTTATATATCAGCGGCGTGATCCTGGGTCTGGGGGAGTAGAATGTTACCTATGGAAGATATACATACTTAAACCAGCTATTGACAGCAGAAAAAATATTTTAGTTTAAACAATATTTATTTAGTTACATGCATGCATTTCATTTTGTTAACAAAAAAAAGATTTAAAAAAATAAGAATACCGACATACACAGTATAACGATCAACTAGTTACTGTCAACATGAGGGATTCGACAGGAAACATCAAGCTTAAATGAGTCGTCTCTTCCATTTTCTTTTTATCTTATCCCCGCCCTTTCCTCCACCACATATATCTTGGTCACCTCCTCTCCCTGTTCGACATCTGCCGAGGTACAACATTTACAAAGTAGCAGCCCCTTTTGTGACAGATAGGCATTTTGGAATGCCCCCACAGAGTGAATATATAGTTAGTGATTTCAGTTCATGATCGCAAGATTGCTGATAGTGTTCAAGGCTTGCAGATGAAGTTTTGTTCTTCAGGTGCGCAAGCGATCTTTGTCCTGATTGATAGGTTGTACCTGACAGCCCACACTTAACACATCTCTTAAATAAATATGTGCGTGTGTGTGTTTTGTCTACGTTTTTTGGTTTCAGGGATTACTTCACGTTAACCCTTCAAGACCTGGTGGTATCCTCCATGTCAGTTCAATGGTAGCAATTAGAAGAGTTTATGTTCTTTATTTGGGGGTAGACCAATTACTATTTTTAAAGTGCAGCCTTAGGGCTGATTGGTCTACACACACATTCACTTGGCAGTCATTCTACTTAATGAAATTATGACGTATCAGGTTCGTAGGGTTCAAAGGTTCATTCCCACTAGACCAGTTCCCTGTAGACCAACTCCCACGAGGCCAATTCACAAAAGACCAATTCCCCTTAGACCAACAGGTGTGTTCTACTTTAAAATTAATTCTATATCAATAATTTGATATATTTATAAATATTTATAAATGTATTTAATGTTATTGATATTCAAGCCTGAAAATAAGCAGTCTGGCATTTGTAGAATGAGGTCCCCAGAGGGTGAATTTGCTGATGCTATCCCATACAGTGGGTCAGTTTATCCTCTGGGTACCTCTTTCTGATTATGTTTGAGACCGTGATTCTGGTTGAAGCTCACAGAGGGTAAATTTAGTGATGCTACCCTGTTGGGCAGGGTAGCATCACCAAATTCAACCTCTGGGGACCTTATTTTTCAGATGATAGTCTGCTTATTTTCTGGCTTGTCGATATTTTATAGATGTTGGGCAGATTTTTATAAATAATTGTTTTCTTAATTATCCTTAATGAACCCTTAATCAGAAACACTATGTAGTTGGTCTTAGGGGAATTGGTCTTGTGGGAAGACACCGGTTCAAAATGTTAAAGACATTGCGGTAAAAAAACGTACATGTTATTTAATGATGTTAACATGTATTTACCATTCTCAGTCAAAAAGTTATGGACTTGACATTGTTCATTAATCTGATCTTGCCATCATTCAATGAACATGGAATTGTTGAAATAATGCATGGAATGGGTTAAAATTCAAAACTTTGAACTAACTGTTTCGCACAATAATTAGCACTTCCCGGTTCTTCCAATCAGTTCCCCTCGCTAATTATGAAAGTTGGAGGATTGGGCTGTCACCATATTTCATAAAGGAGATTAAAGAATACACATTAGTAGTATGTAATGTGGTTTTCACCTCTAGGTTGCAGGATCTCATTGCAGGATCTCATGTGACGTCATAGTCACGTGACCTAGTGGCGTCATGTTGTGTTGTCATGGTAACACGCGTGAGCGGCCATCTTGTGACGTCATCTCCATAGTGATACGTGGTGTGAGTGCGCATGCGCAGCGCGTGTTGTTAAGGTGATACGTGTTTCCGTCGTCCATTTTGTATATTGGAGGCCGCCATCTTTGTTTCTATGGCAGCACGTGATTTCTATGTTACCCAATTTTTCTGCAATAAGACGGGGTATGTTCGGTGGGTGTGTTCGATTGAATGGGAGTATTTTCTGGAACGACTTCCCTGGATAATTATCACAAACAACCCGACAAGTTTTACTATTTCGAATTCTTCCAGAATTCTCTGCTTCTATCTATATATGCAATAGTTATCGTTTATCTGGCAATGTTCCTTTATTCTAGAGTATACTCCAGTAGCGTAGAAGAGCCTATCAACTGGAACAGTTTACCTTATTATTGCTATATTTAGCAATTTCTGGTCTATTCTTGTTAGGTCTGACCCTATTCTAAGTACGAGGATAAGAGTCGTAGTAAATTAGACCTCACTGAGGGATTTTTAATACGACTCTTATCCTCATTTGACAAAAAAGGGATTCTCCAGAAGGCACCCCAATTTCGGCACCCCTTTTTTGAAAAACATATGGCCTTCGGCACTCCTTTTTTCTGAAATGAGGATAAGAGTCGTATTAAAAATCCCTCAATGAGGGATTTTTAATACGACTCTTTTCCTCATTTCAGAAAAAGGGGTGCTGAAGGCCATATGCTTTTAAAAAAGGGGTGCCGAAATTAGGGCGCCGGGGATATTGCCATTGATATAGGTTTTTATTATACAGAAGAGAGATAACTCTGTACGATTAAGTACAGTTTATGTGAAATCAAGCAATCTAATTGCTTAATTATAATTTATATAAATGATCTAGATAAATGAAACAACAAGAGTACTCGGAATAAGGTAGGAACTACTGGTATTACGTACCACCTTACCAGTAACAGGATGATACAAAGCATTTGGTAGGTTAATACTATCAACGGTTAGGATGGGACCTATAGGGGAATATACCAATCATACTCTGCTGCCGTTCTGTATTACCAGACATTGACCCCACCCCAGAATACCGCTCAATAATATGAAGCACCCGGTGGATCAGTAGTACCAAGGGCCAGCAAGAGACCTACAGGATATGTACAGCCAATGCTATCCTACCGTTCTAAACTACTAAGCATTACCCCCACCCCCCCCACAAAATCACCAGGTCTACCATAACGTACTACATATACCAGCCATATAATAAAAAAAAGCAATCGGTTGGTTAATAGTACCAAGCACTAACGGGGGCCTATAGGTGTATATACCGCCATACTATAGTACCGTTCTAAACTACCAGGCAGTACCCCTATCCACATTACCCCTATGCCTAGCATTGCATACTACCTATACCAGTCATAGGATAAAATAAAGCATCAGGTGGATTAATAGTACTAAGGGCAAGCAAGAGACCTATAGGGATATGTACCTTGATAGGTATCCTCGATAGGTATCCTCGAATAATGCAATACCAGGCCATGGGTATCCTCAAATACCGAGATGAGGCTAAGAGTCGGAGTAAATTATACCTCATTGAGGGATTTTTCACGGCCCTCATAACCTCAAAATTCAATGAGGGTATGAGGGATAATAAATGAGGCATCACTGAGGGTTTTTACTTAGCCCTCATGGTCTCATACGACAAAAAAGGGACTCCACAGTCACAGGCGTTTTCCAAAATGGGATTCCATAGGATATACCTGTTAAATACTGAAATGAGGCTAAGAGTCGTAGTAAATTATACCTCATTGAGGAATTTTTCAAGGTCCTCATAACCTCAAAATTCAATGAGGGTATGATGGATAATAAATGAGTACTCATTGAGGGCTTGTACATAGCCCTCATGGCCTCATACGACAAAAAAAGGATTCCATAGCCATAGGTGTTTCCCCAAAATGTGATTCCATAGGATATGGCCATTGGATATAGGCTTTTATTATACAGAAGGGAGATAACTCTGCATACAGATTATGGGAAATCAAGCAATCTGATTGGTTATAAATGATCTTGATAAATGAAACAACAAGAGTACTTAGAATAGGGTCAGAACTAACAAGAATAGACCAGAAATGCCTAAATATAGCAATAATAAGGTAAACTGTTCCAGTTGATAGGCTCTTCTACGGTACTGGAGTATACTCTAGAATAAAGGAACATTGCCAGATAAACGATAACTATTGCATATATAGATAGAAACAGAGAATTCTGGAAGAATTCGAAATAGAAAAACTTGACGGGTTGTTTGTGGTAATTATCCAGGGAAGTCGTTCCAGAAAATACTCCGAATCAATCGAACACACCCACCGAACATACCCCGTCTTACTGCAGAAATATTGGGTAACATAGCAATCACGTGCTACCATAGAAACCAAGAAGGCGGCCTCCAGTAAACAAAATGGACGGCGGAAACACGCATCACCTTAACAACAAGCGCTGCGCATGCGCACTCACACCACGCATCACTATAGAGATGACGTCACAAGATGGCCGCTCACGCGGGTTACCATGACAACACAACATGGCGTCACTAGGTCACGTGACTATGACGTCACATGAGATCCTGCAATGAGATCCTGCAACCTAGAGTTGAAAACCACATTACATACTACTCACATAATGTTTTTGATTAGGTTTTATCGATCTATACTTACATAACTGGATTGCTGAACGCTCATTGGTCAAACATAAAAAAAGTGTCTCAACCGCCACCGTCTCAGGGGACTGGGGCACGTGTTGCTATAAATAAACAATGTTCAACAACAACAATAACAACAACAACACCAACAAAATTCTCGATTTTTTTTAATTTTCCGTCGCCTCGCAATCACTTTTTAAACTTATCACAGGTGCAGGTCTGTCAATGATTAATCGAGAAGTCGATTAATCGTCGGAAACACCCATTATCGACTACAATTTCAAATTCGACGATTAAGGGTTTTCATCAATCTTTTACTGATGAATTATTACTTACAACTCTCCTCCTCATCGTGCCCGTAAGAAGTGTAAAATATCAACATTTCATTGTATTTGAAATTGGAGAGAAGTATAAACAGGGATGTGGCTAGAGGGTTTCAGATGGGATGCCGCCGGGGGTGGGGGGGGGGGGGAAGTGCCACCGGTGTAAATTCCAGCTGCTAGTTGTTTCGATAGGTGGTTGCACTGCAGCGCTGGGTGATATCTTTTAACCCTTTGTCCAACGAATCGTCCGCATCCGCCCACCTAATATGCAAATACAACTGCTGAAAAATTATTATTTTCTGAAAAATTTCAACAAAAACATATCATGTGACCCCTCTTTGGAACGAGCTCTTCGAGCTCGTTCCAAAGAGGGGTCACATGATATGTTTTTGTTGAAATTTAAAAAAAAAAAATTAAAAAATGATATTTAAAATAATGAATTTTGAAATCGTCTGCGTTGGGTAAAGGGTTATGAACCCTTCTGAAAATTTTCAGTAGTCCTGAAACGGAAAAAGCATCATTTATAATGTGTCTGGGTCAGAAAATTTACCGGATTGATGTCAGAGTCGAAATTTGGAGGCCATGTTAATTTTAGCTATTGAAAAAAAAATACTCCTAGCTCTCCACCCCCCCCCCCCCCCCCCCCCACACACACACCTCTTGTCGCCACGTCCCTGAGTATAAAGATACAACACCTGATACCTGATCTGGCGTTCCATAAATTACCGGAGTGCAAATAATTGCCCTTCTCAATGCAGCTATTATTATCCTACTGACCAGCTCAGGTCCAAATCTGAGCTTAGGCTCAGGATTGGGCCTGAGATGGTAAGTAGTCACAATTGTCCCCTGAGAGCAGGAGATGTGGCGCCTAAAGAATGTCTGTCCTGAAAAACTAATGACCCAAAACATTTTTTTTTATCTAGTTCTTTCTTGAGGCCACAAGGTTCTATTAAAGTGGACCTTAATCGATTATACTTCTTCAAAAGTCGATCGTGAAATTTCACATTCGCGCCAGCCTACACACGTAACCTTCTACGTCTACTCCAAAGGCTATCGACTTCCACCTCGACTGTACCACTAGAATTTGTGTCTGACCTCCACTTTTGCTAGATTCTACCTTCAATGTAACGTTCTTCAACTGCTGGCCTGAAGCGTAACTGTGGTGAAAGTTAGCTCAATAAAAGCGCTCGTCCACTTTAAACATTTATTTGCAAAAAATTGCGGTAACATGCGGTACTTCTCAAAAATCGATAGCCAGATTACCGGTTATAGGACAACTATTATTTATTTATTCATCTGCTGGTGTTTAAGGTCACATATTTCTCCACAATGGCTAACCATGACTACGACAGTTTTACGGGTGGAGGAAGCCGGAGTACCCGGAGAGAAAACAAGTGCACCATAGACGTGCAGTACGCCTTAGTACACAGAGAGAGAAAACAAGTGCACCATAGACGTGCAGTACGCCTTAGTACACAGCGGCACCGTGCCCCCACGTGGGCAAAGGGGGGGGTGAAGTGTCTTGCCCAGGGAACAATGCGGTTGCCGCAGGTGGGATTCGAACCGATGACCTCTCGGATTGCAGCCTGCACCTGTACCTACTGAGCCACCGCGCCCCCTAACAGGAAAATACATACATCATATACAATATAATTACCAGTAACAACGACATGTGCAGTGAAATTCAAAGCACGAATTGTGCCTGTTTGAAATAAAAAAATTGTCAAGCAATGTTTAGCTGGTATACGAAGGACGAGTCAGCGATTATCAGCGTATGCACATACACTCTAATATATTCGTCGTTTCACGTACAGGCACTATAATTACTGAATAATCATTATAAGAATTAACTCTTTTTTCCTTATGTAATTTTAAAATACGTCGTTGAAACACACAGAACGACACCTGTGTGTGAAAGGGTTATTCGGTATGGAACGAGTGCCAGCGCGAAGGATAGAACGAGAGGCTGCAGGCATGTGAGTCGGTCTGTGTTTATTACATGCCTTTCCGTCTATAAAAAAAACATTCTTTGAAGGACACTCAGCAATTCGTTTGACACCTATCAACAAAAAGAACACATTTTGTCGCCAACCAAATTTTCGAGGGGAACATGTGTTACTCTTTTGTCCCGTGAGTTCTAATGTGTTCTATGTGCCTAGTGGCATATAGAACACATTGGAACTCCGGGGACGATTTTTAGCTATCGCTAGCGATTCAAATTGTAATATTGCGGTGCACGATTTGTAGAAAATTCCAGTGAAATTTCGCTTCTTTATAAAAATACTCCGTCAACGACTTTCGTTCATTTAGTGTTCCGCATGGTTTAGTCAGGGACCGACCTGGGCATGCGCAAGTGCGTATTTGGTTCTGAAACATCAGGACCTGGCTCTTAATTCTCAGAAATAGGCTTCTCAGTTGGCTCGTAACTTCTCAGATCATATTTTGATATTCTTTCGATGGATAATCGAGAGAGACACTCTTACGTGTATTATATATATGATTATCATTTATCATTGTTGTAGAGTGCTTAAGTTAATACTTCAAGTCTTAATTACCAAGCATTAATCTTCACTGTGGTTTCTGATCAAGTCTTGGCTGCCTAAATAGGCAGCCAAGACTTGATCAGAAACCACAGTGAAGATTAATGTTTGCTATAGTGTACGAAATGAAAATGATGAGAGCTATTACATACTTGCAGTGTGTGTTACAAACAGCAGTGTGACTCCGTAAATTGAAATCTGGCGCATGAATTAAAAAAATAGGCTCCGAGGCTAGAGCGTATTTTAAATAGTCCTGATCGGTCCCTGTTTAGTGTTGCTTTAGATGAAGATTACATAGAACAGGCGTGTAATAATATTAATTATTTGCAAAGAGAACGGAAAATGAACGAGCATCCGTTTTAGGTGTGATAGGATCATTTTCAACACAAAACTCAAAATTTCAAATATATTTTGAATGACGAAATTCATTGCACTCCTTAAAAGAACTTGCAGAACTGATTGATCGTCTAATGTTCAGTGACACAAAATTCACAGGGTCCAGGTATCTGAAGAAAATGGATGTTAATTTAAAAAACAAAAGTGTTGGAATTGTGTACAGTGCAGTGGAGGGAAGGAAGCCTAAGTGGAACGACTCAATATACTTAATACTTAGGTCCAATATCGCGGAATTAGAAAACCGTGGACTCGGTATAATTCTGATGGGACACTTTAATGAACACATAGGCGATAAGGAAGAAGTCATGCAAGGCGAGGATAAAAATGGTCAACAGGAATGAAAGGATGCTGTTGAACTTCACAAGTGAACTCAGTCTGAAGATTTCGAACAGAGATGCAATGTATTAGGGGACATAAACCTGGGAGAGAAACGACAGCAGAACAATAATCGACTATTCTCACAGATACCGATTTATGGAGCAGGGTGGGTGATAGAGAAGTGAGCGATAAGGTTAAAAGGGAATTGGATAGTGATCAAACTTAATTACAGTTGTGATAAGGGGGCAAAACGCAGTAGTTTTAAGGAGATTTGGAATCCCAGAAAGTATGCCGATTGGGCGCAGTTTGATGAAAAATTGAAACCAAAGCTTGAGAATGTATACAGGGAGGGCAATGTCCGGGAAATGGAAGATGCCATAGTTGTGGGTCTCGCGAAGGCAGGGAGGGAAAGTATAGGAAAGATTAGGGCGCCAACACGGGAATATGGGTACCGAATGAACGACAAATTGAAAAGGGCAATAAAAGGCAGAGAAGTCAAATGTGCTGCATACAGGAGGAGTAGAAAACTCAATAGGGTGGAAAGCAAGGAGGCCAGAGTAGCAAAAGAAGAATACCAACAAGCACGAAATAAAGTAAAGAAGATAAAGAAGATCATAAGAGGGGGCGGAACTGCAGTCTTATTTGGTTAGTTAGTTAGTTTAGTTTATTCTCAGCCACAAAAAATATGGTACAAGAGAGAGAATGCAAGAAAAGCAAAAAAAAAGAAAAAGAAAAATACATAAAATTACAAGATGCTGATATATATATATGCTATATATGCTATTGTCGCTGACACTGCCGCCGCTATCACTACTGTTACTAATACTACTACTGTTCCTCTCCATTGTTGTCCAGGCATTTCCAAAAATGAATGTCATACACTCTCTTCAAATGCGAATATTCGTCAACTTAGTATTTGAACCCATAACTTGGTACTACCAATCAACTAAAACACACGCAACACTATCTGAATCTGATTAATTAAAAATATACAATCAGAATGTAAGAGAAATAATTTACTGTCAAATGCAAGGTTTCAACCAGAAACATTGCATGAAAAAAATGCCGAAACCAGTCATTTTCTGCAGCCTTAAAAGCAAAATGTATCCACTACCTCAACTTACATAACCCTGGTGCATATAATCCCCTGTTTCAACTCTGTGACCAAAACATCAAATTCATTATTCAACAAATAACCTAATGTAATCATATATCTGATACTAAATATACATCTCCAATTTAGATGGCATTAGTTTCAACATATGCCCTTTGAATAGAATGTTAATCCATGAACAATAGTCGAAACTGTAGAGCGGAACCTTAAGAGAAAACAAGAGTGATCTCCCCTTCGATTTCACTTCTGCAAAAAGAATCTGGGGTCTGTCCTGAGTTGAATGAATAAAAACCATAAGTTTTTATTTTCAACCAGCAAAGAGATACAGAATGGTCTCTGTGGCTGCTGTACAGGTTTTACTGGCATTTTTCGCCCGATTTTCACTATCCCACACCACCTTGTCAACCCCCACATTACCCCGAGCCACCAATGACAACATTTTTAGCTCAACTTGACAAAATCAAGCTGAGCTATTGCCATCACTTCTCGTCCGTCGGCGTACGTACTACGGTTGTACGTACGTACGTTAAGGCACAGGGCACATTTATGATTGGATTGATTTGATACCTGATATGCTTGTTTGGGGAGACCTCTAGATGGGAGCTATCGATTTTTTTTCCATTTCCGTCAAAAACTGTTGCCGCGGCCAACGTTCTTAGAACTTAGTTTAGTCAGACCTCAATATTTCCCTTTTATACACCCCACAGGGCACATTTATGATCGGATTGCTTTGAAACCTGGTGTGCTTGTTTGGGGAGACCTCTAGATGGGAGCTATCGATTTTTTTCCATTTCCGTCAAAAATGTTGTCGCGGCCAACGTTCTTAGAACTTAGTTTAGTCAGAAGACCTCAATATTTCCCTTTGGTACACCCTACAGGGCCCATTTATGATCGGATTGCTTTGATACCTGGTATGCTTGTTTGGGGAGACCTCTAGTTTGGAGCTATCGATTTTCTTCCAATTCTGTCTGTCAAAAAATGTTGCCACTGTCAACGATCTTTGAACTAAGTTTAGTCAGGCATCAATATATTCCTTTGGCATGCCCTACAGGGCACATTTATGATCAGAACGGTTTGAAGCTTTGTATGCTTGTTTGGGGTTACCTCTAGATGGGTGATATTGATTTTCTTCGAATTCCGTCAAAAAATGTTGCCACTGGCATTGACCTTCGACGAACTTAGTAAAAACTTAGTGCAGTTAAGCATCAATATTTCCATTTGACACACCCTGCAGGGCACATTTAAGATTGATATCGCTTGCAAACTTGGTGTGGGGTGACATCTATATAGGAGCTGTCGATTTTCTTCCATTTCTGTCAAAATATGTTGCCGCTGACCTTTGAACTTAGTTTAGTCAGACCTCAGTATTTGCCTTTAACACACCCTTCAGGGCGCATTTATGATCGGATCACTTTGAAACTTGGTATGTGTGTTTGGGGTGACCTAGATGTGAGCTATTTTTTAATTCCCATAAAAAGTTATTGTCGTTATCACCAACCTTTGAACTTACTGCATTTGTGCATCAACTTATCCCTTTTGCACTCTCTGTAGGGCATATTTATGAATTTCCATATCCCCCCCACCCCCACCCCCCACCCCCCCCCCAAAAAAAAAACAACAACATTGCCACAAAGCAACGACCTTCTACTTAGTGCATTTGTGCATTAACATCTTCCTTTGGCATGCCCCAGAGGGCACATTCATTATCAGGTTTTTTTGAAACTTTGTATGCTTATACAGGGTGACAAAGATGGGAGCTATTGATTTTCTTTTCATATCCATCAAAAACTGTTGCTGTTAGCAATAATCTTTGAATTTATTGCATTTGTGCATCAACATTCTTTGACATGGACTACAGGCCACATTTGTCATAGGATTGTTTTTGAACTTGGTGTGCTCATTAGTCAAGAACTCTAGATAAGAGCTGTTGATTAGCATTCATTTTTGTGAAAAAAGTTGCCATTTACAATAACCTCTGGACATACTGCATTTGTGTATCAACATTCTTCCTTCAGCCAGTCTTACAGTTTACATTTAAAAATGCATGGATTACTCTGACGTTGTGCACACACAATGATGTTATGTTGAAATTTCATCAAAGAACATCGGTACCAATGATCTTCAATTTTGCCATTTCAATTATAACTTACCAAGTTCAAGTTTGTCAATTTGAACTACAGTGTCATTGACACTTTCATTATTATTTCTTCAGCTTCATTGACTTTCAACAGCACTGTTAATTACAATGAAAACGTTAAACAATAGGCAGTAACAACAATTGTTTCGAGTAGGCGGGGTTGGGGAAGGGGGGGGGGGGGGGCGTCAAGATATAAAGAGGCTAACCGCTTAACGGACGGATGACATACATACATGGCACAGTGACCAAAACGACAAAGTAGACATCATGACTACAATTCTGTAGCGAACAATAACAAGTCTGTTCATAATTACATATATCTATCATGAATACAGGGCTCTGTGTTTAGCCAATGCAAGACTTTTTCTCAACGGGTTTTCGCAATCTGGCATAAATTCAAAAATATTTATACCAACAAATTTCTCAGAATTACCCCACTTATTTGCTTTTCAATTATGCAAATGTGACCCAGTTGTATTTTGTTTCGCCAATCAAATTGTCCAGTTTTGAAAATGTCGCCCAGTTGTATTTTGTTCAGCCAATCAAGTTGTCTAGTTTTGAAATTGACCAATGAAATTGACGGAAGGCTTTATTTATCAATGATTAACATGAAAACAAAATATCAAATGTTTTAAAGTGAACAAAACAGACGAGTCATATGATAAAATTATATATCTGATACTAAAAATACATCTGCAATTTATTTGGTATTAGTTTCAACATATGCCCACAGTTTAGTATTTTACCTATGTGCAGTATTGCGAAACTGTAGAGCAGAACCTCAATTAAAGCAATACGAATGGGGGAAGGGGCCGAGTTCGACTGTATTTTGGATATGGAAGAATAAAAGGAACAAAGGAAGTAATTCACAGAGTATTAAAGCAGAGGGTGGAAATACAGACGACCAGAACTAGCCAAGCGCTGGAAAAAGGTAAACGGTAAGCCATGAGGCAAGGGGAATGAGATCGAGGGAAATGTATCGAACTTCGTGTGCAGCGAAATAAAAGTAGAATAGGTTCGAAAAGTTGTCCGCAAATTAAGGAATGGAAATGCGGGAGGGGGTGGATGCAATTCATAACGAGTTCGTAAAAATGGGGGAGAGGGTCCATGCACAAGCCTAACGACTATATTCAATTTAGCCATAGAAAAACAAGACGTCCCAAAAGAGTTGACAGAAAAGCAAGGTCACATTTATATCCAAACGGGGAATAAGGACGTATTTCGTAATCATCGGAAATTCTCTGTCAGTTGCAACATTTGAAATGTTTTCTGTAAAGGCCTGTATGGGCGATAAGAGGATGTGATTGAAGAGAAGGGGGTTTTAGGGAGGGATCAAGGAAAGGCTTCAGGAAGGGAAGGAGAGTCACCGACCATGTTTTCACATTATCCGAAATGATAGAATCTGCGAAAGCCAAAACGAAAAAAAAGTTTGTGTCACTTCTGGATGTTAAAAAGGCATTTGATAGAGAATGTGGGGAGGGCAGGGATGTGGCGACAGGGAGGGGGGGGGGGGGGTCGTAGCTCCCCCCCCCCCCCCCCAGCTAGGAGTATTTTTTTCAATAGTTGGAAATTCGGAGATCAAAAATCAAATAGTTGGAAATTCAATAAATTGTTCATGAAAAATATTAAAATTTCAACTAATGATCAGAAATTTTGATCTTTTATTTCCAACTGGAAACTTGAGTTTCAAATTTCCTACTCTAAAATTGACATGGCCTCAAAATTTCGACTCTGACATCAATCCGGTAAATTTTCTGACACAGACACATTATAAATGATGCTTTTTCTGTTTCAGGACTAGTGAAAATGTGCAGAAGGGTTCATAACCCTTTAGCCAACGCAGACGATTTCAAAATTCATTATTTTAAATATCATTTTTGTAATTTTTTTTTTTTTAAATTTCAACAAAACCATATCATGTGACCCATCTTTAGAACGAGCTCGACAAGCTCGTTCCAAAGAGGAGCCTCATGATAAGGTTTTGTTGAAATTTTTCGAAAAATAATATTTCTTCAGGAGCTGTATTTGCATATTACGTGGGCGGATGCTCGACGAGCTCGTTCCAAAGAGGGGTCACATGATATGGTTTTGTTGAAATGTTTCGAAAGATAATATTTTTTCAGCGGCTGTATTTGCATATTACGTGGGCGGATACGGGCGATTCGTTGGGAAAAGGGTTAAAATATATCACCCAGCGCTACAGTGTAACCACCTATCGAAACCACTCACAATTGGAATTTACACCGGCGCCACATCCCTGGGGGAGGGTAGTTTGTTGGAACCCTGAAAATGTTATACAAATGTGTAAGTAGTAGGAGAGCGATGAAACGGGCCCCATTGGCAGGATCTCATTGCAGGATCGCATGTGACGTCATAGTCACGTGACCTGGTGACGTCATGTTGTGTTGTCATGGTAACCCGCGTGAGCGGCCATCTTGTGACGTCATCTCCATAGTGATACGTGTTGTTAGTGCGCATGCGCAGCGCGTGTTGTTAGGGTGATACGAGCTTCCGTCGTCCATTTTGTATACAGGATGCCGCCATCTTGGTTTCTATGGTAGCACGTGATTGCTATGTTACCAATGGCTTCTAACAAGACAGGGGTATGTTCGCGGGTGTGTTCCTTTGTAGAAGAGTAAATCTGATTACCACAAACAACCCGCCAATCCCTCCAAATCACCAAAATCCACCCAAAATCACCGAAATTGACTTTATTTCCCCAATTTATCGGCTTAGCACGTAGTGCTATGGTACTAAGGGGGTACAAAGGGGTGCGTTCGATTGAACAGGAGTAATGTTCTGACTTAGAATTCTCCCAGAATCCCTTTTTGGATCCTTATCCCATGACGTTTTTCTCTATTAAGAATAGCACGTAGTGCTATAGGACAAATTTACCCAGAATTCTCTGCTTTTATCTATATAAGCAACAGTTTTCGTCTTTTTACTTGAAAACACTATGGGTTTATTTTGTTTATCCCATAAATAATGTGCAGGGCAGTCGCGGCGAAATCGTCCTTTTTCTCGCAGCAAAGCACTGCGAGAGGTGAGGAGCACTTTGGTCCAAATCGATCGACAAGCAAAACTGCCAAAAATAAATAAGGCGCAGTGATACATTTCTATCTAGAAATAATTCCCCTGCAAACTTGAGCTAAAGTTGCATAAAATACTTTATTAAATGAACAATGTTTATCTTTCTTATTTTCATTGTTTATTATGTTTTTTTCGTCGTCGATTCAACTTAAGTTTTATAACAAAAAGCAGACGACACGTGCATTTGTTTATTTACACTTTCCTAATTTGGAAAATGAAACATCACTCATCATGAACCTTCCTTTCACAATCGAACTTGTATGCTTTTGAACGCTTGGTTTCTTTGTTAATTGTTGTTCGTTTTATTGTTAGACAGAGTTGAAATGCGACATATACTCTGAAGCTAAACATTTCTGCGACGGTCAACGTTTGATAAACGTCGGTTCATTTTGTCTCCCACAAACGTAAAACAGGTAATGACAACATGAATGCGGTAGAGGTCAGGGGTCAACAAGTCCGTCTCTACTTTTGGAATAATTTTTGTCAGTGTTAAACCTACAGGTAAAATTTATCACCCTACTAGCACCTGCTACTAGATGAATAGAGCATAAAATTATCCAATACTCTTATTGTTCGAATAAACGTCAATTTATGGGATAAAAAAAGTTTGAAACAAATCTCTGATTTTCCACACGTGTCGCTTTTTACACAATTTGGGAAAGGTATACCCAGGAATGTGGCTTGAGGGTTTCAGCTGGGGTGTGTGTGGGGGGGGGGGGGGTGGGGGGCGTACCACCGGTGTAAATTCCAACTGTGAGTGGTTTCGATAGGTGGTTGCTCTGCAGCGCTGGGTTATATATTTTGACCCTTTACCCAACGAATCGCCCGCATCCACCCCCGTAATATGCAAATACAGTTGCTGAAAAAATATTATTTTTCGAACAATTTCAACAAAATCATATCACATGACCCCTCTTTGGAACGAGCTCGTCGAGCTCGTTCCAAAGAGGGGTCACATAATATGGTTTTGTTGAAATCTTTTAAAAAAAATTTAAAAAGTGATATTTAAAATAGTGAATTTTGAAATCGTCTGCGTTGGGTAAAGGGTTATGAACACTTCTGAAAATTTTCACTAGTCCTGAAACGGAAAAAACATCATTTATAATGTGTCTGGATCAGCAAATTTACCGGATTGATGTCAGAGTCGAAATTTTGAGGCCATGTCAATTTTAGAGTAGGGAATTTGAAACTCAAGTTTCCAGTTGGAAATAATAGATCAAAATTTCTCATCATCAGTTGGAATTTTAATATTTTCATGGACAATGTTAATTTATTGAATTTCCAACTATTTGATTCTTGACCTCGGAATTTCCAAATATTGAAAAAAATACTCCTAGCTGGGGGGGGGGGGGGGGGGGGGGGTGAGACACCCCCTCTCGCCACAACCCTGGGTATAGCCTGAGTAGCCTTTCGATAACATGTTTTTTATACTTTACTGATCTGTGTCTACTGTTTACACAACAACGTCCACATCAACATTATTTAATAAATATAAAGTTATTTTGTGTGTTGGTATTCGCATTGCATTTCGTCGGCTGAGTGCTAGAATGTTCTATGCCCCATAGGGGACATAGAACATTCTAGCACTCAGGCGACGATTTGTCATCTTTTCCGCTGCGACTTTTACTTTCAAAGTGCCTTCACTATCATGATATAGTTTCCTTCCTGAATGTTGCTGCTTCCGTCCCAGTAACATTATTTTGCGTTCGTGTTCTCGTTTCAACTTTGCTTTTCACCAGCGTTTTCTTGTTTCCTGCTCCGACAGCTTGTTCCATCTGGACGACACAGTCTTGGAAGTTTAATCTTCTAGGATTCGCCAAGACAGTGACACATTTTTCACATTCAAAGTTCCGATCAGCTTTTTAACATTTAGCTCAATCAAAATAATCGCTGGTCGACTTTAAACATTTATCTATCCTGTCGTACTTTTGCTCAAAAGTCAGTAACCAGACAACTGGGAAATGTGTACAAACAAAACAGTTACGAAGAATAAACACCTCCGTTTACATAATATAATTTTAAATGGCAACATGGAATAGCTGTCCTCTGGTCTCAAGCTGATTTGAACTTACCTCTGGCTTATAACTCGGCCGATATGAAACTAAAGTCATAACTTCTACTTATGGTTTGCTTAGTTGGCGGCCACGGTGTCATATGAGGCGACGTAAACGCAATATTGGGTGAGGCGTTACGCATAAACACACTATTACGTATTTTACCAGGTGTCTGATTCAGAAATCACTTAGTTCTTTTTCTCCCCTACGTCTCGTTCTGATTTCCGAAATGTTTCATGATGCAACTGACCGAATTAAATGCATGTTTTTGTTTATAAGCAAAACGTCCCATTTCCATTTTGGGAGATTTAATGACAATAAGTTTTCGCTTGAGTTATACACTATCGATCAGTTTGTAATTAACTCAAGACTACATTAAGAGGTGAGATATTTTGGGTGTATGTGACTAAATATATATGTCGTGGGTGTAGGTGCCTCAAGAGCATAAATGTTACGAACATATAGTGTTTATCGTTGTCTCAAGAAGTTCGGTTCTAACACCTTAAATTGAACGTAAACGACGTTGCACTCTCAGCGACGCAAGGTGAGGATATTTATTGGCAACTCAAAATGGCTTCTACTCACCCCATGTGGATCAATATGAGGCAACTTCAACTGCGAGGTGACAGAATATAGCTGTCTTGAGTAACCAATGCTGAACGCTGATTCGTTAAAGAAGATTGGTTTCTTTACCAATCAGCGTGCAGGTGCAATAAGAAAGAATATCTCAACAGAAGTGACACGCACTACAAAATACGTTTAGATTGATATCCCTGTGCGTTTCGGCCTTTGGGTGATTTAAATTAACAAAGAAACACGTTTTAATTCTAAGTAAAGCATCATAACGCGTATAATATGAAGAATGCCAACAGTATTTAGTAGCTACCAGAATTATTTCGTTCGGCCGATGATGAAAATTTACACTTCCTTGTAATCACACATGAGATTACTCTAGTATCTGCTCGAAAACAGTAGGTATCTTCTACCTACAGTACGTGGAGAGTGGATTGTAGCTAAATCACCCGCGGAGTGGAGTTATCACCCAAGCTGTAACTTTCAAATTTTGTATATATCGACTAAAAACACAAGCAATGTTTCAGCCAATGGACCTCCGGGTTTAACCCGGAGGTCCATTGGCTGAAACTTTGCTTGTGCTTGTTATGCTTTGCAGCAACTTTGTCCTAAAATACGGGGAATGGTGCGGGAAGGGTGGGGCGAAGTTGCAATAAATAAGAGAGAGAAAAGTAGAAAGGAACGAAAGTATTGACCCTGTGCACATTTTTACGAGGAATTCCCAATAAAAACAAACCACTATTTAATTGTATTTCTGGCATAACGTTTCATCAAATGACACTCTTTTCTTCTGTTTGGAATATTAAGCAATAATTACATTGTTAATGTAGTTATACGTTTTGGGTCCAAATACTCAATTCCCATTTGTCAGCTGGGTGAAAACGTCCTGACCAAATGTAATTCATTTTCCAGTGAATACATTTGGTCGAACTTTGACCCTCATTTACGGTAGAGCACAGTTGACAGAATGTAATTCGTGCGGTGTTTGGGCGGGTTTTTAATTTTTAGCGGCTCTCGCAGTGATCAACTCCGCTGCTGTTTCTTTGGTGACATTTCCCAACCGTGGCATAAAGCCCGTTACTAAAATACCCGGTTCCATTTCTAAAGTTTCAACATCCAGGGTCATATGGTGTCGGAATTACTACTTCGATTGTCGTAATTTCTTCAATCGACTGGATCAAACCGACTGAATTCCAGCTGTAATCCACACGTGGGCAGTGATGTTCACGCAAGCGTTTGCTAGGTAATAAAAGTCCTCATCAACAACATTTTAATTTATGAAGCACCGGGTTGTACCCGGGTATTCATTAATTAAATTGTTAATGATTATTCCTGTAATTGATGCTTGGAAAGCTAATATTATTGTGTCCTTACACATATTGCCATCCCGTGGAAAGTAACCAGTTTACGGCGGGTATACTGTATAACCTTTTGTCTATAATTATTCTATAATTAATCTTTGATTCCCCATGCTGCCTCACACCGCCACTTCTAAAAAAAAATGTTCCAAGTCCTTTATTCCTTGAGAACTCTAGTAGTGGTCTGCATTTTTCTTGACAACATTTTTACATCGTTTCTGGCTGCCTAGACAGGCCATGGCCGACGATTTTGTCATTACATGTGATTTACAAGAAAGTGTGACTACCATTCTCTGTTGAAACCGATTTAAAACTTAGGAAACGGTCTTTTCACCATCTTTTGATGTTCTGTAATGTTTCTCCTGTTCATATCATTAGTGTGCGTATCGAGATTTATCTGATAACCATAGAGTATAACAACCGTTGTATATACTTGAAGTATATACAACGGGTGTTGTATATAATTATAATTTATGCGAACGACCTCTGACCTCTTTCAATTCCATTTTCATTCATTCATTCATGAAACATCGTTATATCACAGGGCAGGTTTTAATTGTACGCTTATTGCACTTTGTCAAAATCCTCTGATGGTGTCATTTCTTATTTATTTTGCTTCAATAAAGGCAACCTAAAATTTTGCTTCAAAACATTGTAGAAATTACTTGAATGTTAATAGTAATTAGTATGCGGCGACTGCGAACTATTTATAGTCACGGCCTCGATCAAAAGTACTCGCGGAACTGCGCTAATTAAAAGTTCGTCTGCTCTACCTGAAAAAAAACACTTCGTAAAATTTGTAAACAAACGCAAAATTATTTGTTATATTGGGACTACAGCATAAAACACGGAAGAAAACTGGAAATATGTCAAAAAAAGAATAACTCTACTGAAACACCGTTTTGTTACTGTTAATAAAATAGTTGAAATTTATTTTGTTCCAGCGCAGTTACATGATGCAAGAAGTGCAATCGCACTTTACAATCGCCGTCATCGATTTTGTAATGTAAGGGACACAACTCTATGCGTCTTGTCCTATTTCTTTTGTCTCGTAGACTGGTTTTCTTTGGAGGGCCGTGGGAAGCATATATAAGTCGGGTAGACGCACGAGACGGGTGTCTGTTTGTTATCAGATAAAAACAATAAACATATAGTGTGTTTTTATATCTGTGTTATACAACTCGTTGAAATATGGTTTATTTTTTCTCGGCGAAGCCTCGAAAAAATAAACCATATTTCAACTCGTTGTATAACACAGATATAAAAACACACTATATGTTTATTGTCTATATATAATATAGACACTGTCCTTTCTATTAAAATACAATCTAGGAGATGAGATTTACTAATTTATTTCCTGGGAAGAATAAAAACTTGCAAATTACTGCAAAAACACATTCACTTGACAAAGAGGCAAATTAGACATCAGTGTTGTTAGTTGTGACACTGACAGATATTCTTAATGGAGGATTATCTGTGAACTGGTTGCTTTGAATTAGCTTTCAGAGAAAAGCCAGTTTTCCTTTTGTTGCTTTTAATACACGAAAACAGCAAACAGGACCAATAGTTTATCAAAGGTAACAATAGCAAACTTGGATTTATTTTCAATTGATGTCATAGTTGTTTACTCAATAACCACGTGCTTTTTGGACCTTCCATCCGACATGAGGGGACCCTGGCTATCGAAAGTGTCGTTAAACCCCAATAAATAAATAAACAATTGGACTTTCCTCTCTTGTCTAATAATTTCCAATGGATATCAGTTCGTCAAAAGCCGATTTTCGTGAAGATTTAACTCAGGGATGCAGCCAATAACAATGCAGATACACCCATAAGTTATATGTAACTCTGTATATGTGTACACGACAGTTCTTGTCGTCAATTTAATGTTAGGATACCAGTATTCAAATATCTCAACGGGGGGGGGGGGGGGGGGGGGGGATGGTTCAGTAGGTAGTGGTGCAAGCTGCAAGCCGAGAGGTCCTCGGTTCGAATCCCACCTGCGGCAACCACGTTGTGTCCTTGGGCAAGACACTTCACCCCCATTGCCCATGTGGGGGCACGATGACGCCGTGTACTAAGGCGTACTGCACGTCGATGGTACGCATGTTTTCAACCAATCTAACCCTGCCTGTGCTGCAGTGCGGAGTTACGATGTTGGGGAGCTGGCAGCTGCTCGTCGTTGCTCGGTGGTTCTCTCCGGGTACTCCGGCTTCCTCCACCCGTAAAACTGTCACGGTCATGATTAGCCATTGTGCATAAATATGTGACCTTAAACATCAATAAATAAATAAATAAATATCTCAACGACGATATTCTAAGTTTGTGACTGCTACTATTGGGAAGTATTATCTGTACTGGATTCTATCAATAATAATACAATGTCATTCCTCTGTTATGTCTCTATTGTTATGGAGTCCATCACAACCATTGCTAGCCCAGCAACTGTTACTTTCTCCAAATACCACAACCGAATATATAGTTGAAACTTGAAGTCACGTGACTGTATTATGCACTATTTTGAAATAAGTGCTCTTTTGTCCCTGTCAAACTGCCCTGTTTGCGTTACTCAATTTCTGTGGAAAAAGAGCGTGCCCAACTCTGTACAATTCTATACTACAGTTAAAACTAGAAGTCCTGTCACGAACTGTGCGCTTATCTAGGCTTAATTGCTCGTAGGAATTGCGCGCAATTGTCATATCGAATGGCATCCAAAGAACGGCAGGTTCTCCTGGTTGCTCATCGCAAACACAGGCAATGTTTCTGCCAATGGACCTCCGGGTTACCCGGAGGTCCATTGGCTGAAACATTGCTTGTACACAGGCCATATGTATAGAATTCGTTCGCTTTACTATGGTCATAACGCGTAAATTAACGCGCAGATCGACGTGCTATTTGTGCACATTTCATGACAGGACTTCTAGTTTTAACTGTAGTAAATAGAGATCATTGACATCATTCCTAACCTGTACTGGGATATATGTACATGTAATGATGTTAATATATATTAAAATTCAACTCCATATACAGAGTAAAGAGAGTGAATGACTACTTAATCGACGAGCCATATTTTCTCCACTCGAAAATTATTTATGATTGTTCATAACAGCACAAGAAATGCTTTCAAACTTTCATAACATGCAACCCGGTGGTCAGTATCATGGGAGTTTGAAGTGTTTCTTGTGTTTTGTCCCCAGAAATTGTGAAAAAATTACTAAGTGAAAAATCTATCCCACAGTGACTTAGTAGTAGCCCACCCTCCACATTCTCTGCCCTCAATATTTTCTGTCTGTTTGATCTGTTCAGCTCGTAATTTTACTACCGATCTCACTAAAAGCGCATTACTTTTTCCATATCAGACTACTCCATTGTTCTGCAGTAAGGAGGGCCTGAATTAACGAGCATTTTCTGCGCTGATTGAGAAAGGACTTCTAGGGCAAACTGTAGCAACAACTGTGAAAAACATTAAATATTTTATACGGTCAGCTGTGAACGATATACGCTACGGGTACAGATGATATGAATCCTATGGGTACGTGTAATAGGGCCATATGAAGTGAACGTTGTACTCTATGGATACAGATGATACGAATTGTATAGGTACATGTAATATGGCCATACGAAGTGAACGGTGCACTCTATGGGTACAGATGATATGAATTGTATAGGTACATGTAATAGGGCCATACGAAGTGAACGGTGCACTCTATGGGTACAGATGATATGAATTGTATAGGTACATGTAATATGGCCATACGAAGTGAACGTCGCACTCTATGGGTACAGCTGATATGAATTGTATAGGTACATGTAATATGGCCATACGAAGTGAACGTTGTACTCTATGGGTACAGATGATATGAATTGTATAGATACATGTAATAGGGCCATACGAAGTGAACGTTGTACTCTATGGGTACAGATGATATGAATTGAAAAAGGTACATGTAATTGGGCCATACGAAGTGAACTCTGCACTCCATTGGTACAGATGATATAAATTGAATAGGTACATGTAATAGGGCCATACGAAGTGAACGTTGCACTCTATGGGTGCAGATGATATGAATTGTATAGGTACATGTAATAGGGCCATACGAAGTGAACGTAGCACTTTATGGGTACAGGTGATATGAATTGCACACGTAATCTAATAGGGTCATACGAAGTGAACGTTGCACGCTATGGGTACAGATGATATACATTGCATCGGTACATGTAATAGGGCCATACGAAGTGAACGTTGCACTCTATGGGTACAGATGATATGAATTGTACAGCTACATGTAATAGGGCCATACGAAGTGAACGCTGCACTCTATGGGTACAGATGATATGAATTGTATAGCTACATGTAATAGGACAACACAAAGTGAACGTTGCAGTCTATGGGTACACATGATATAAATTGTATAGGTACATGTAATACGGCCATACGAAGTGAACGTTGTACTCTATGGGTACAGATGATATGAATTGTATAGGTACATGTAATAGGATCATACGAAGTGAACGTTGCACTCTATGGTACAGATGATATGATTTGTATAGGTACATGTAATATGGCCATACGAAGTGAACGTTGCACTCTATGGGTACAGATGATATGATTTGTATACGTACATGTAATATGGCCATACGAAGTGAACGTTGCACTCTATGGGTACAGATGGTATGGATTGTATAGGTGCATGTAATATGGCCATACGAAGTGAACGCTGCACTCTATGGGTACAGATGGTATGATTTGTATAGGTACATGTAAAAGGACCATACAAAGCGAACGTTACACTATATGGGTACAGATGATATGCATTGTATAGGTACATCTAATAGGACCATACGAAGTGAACGTTGCACTCTATGGGTACAGATGGTATGAATTGTATAGGTACATGTAAAAGGACCATACGAAGTGAACATCGCACTCTATGGATACAGGTGATATGAATTGTATGGGTACATGTAATGGGTTCATACGAAGTGAACGTTGTACTCTATGGGTACAGATGATATGAATTGTATAGGTTTATGTAATACGGCCATATGAAGTGAACATTGCACTATATGGGTACAGCTGATATGAATTGTATGGGTACATGTAATAGGGCCATATGAAGTGAACGTTGTACTCTATGGGTACAGATGATATGAATTGTATAGGTACATGTAATATGGCCATACGAAGTGAACGTTGCACTATATGGGTACAGATGATACGAATTGTATGGGTACATGTAATAGGATCATACGAAGTGAACGTTGCACTCTGTGGGTACAGATGATATGAATTGTATAGGTACATGTAATATGGCCATATGAAGTGAACGTTGCACTATATGGGTACAGATGATATGAAATGTATGGGTACATGTAATAGGGTCATACGAAGTGAACATTGCACTCTATGGATACAGATTATATGTTGTTTATGGGTGGAGGAAGCCGGAGTACCCGGAGAGAACCACCGAGCAATGACGAGCAGCTGCCAGCTCCCCAACATCGTAACTCCGCACTGCAGCACATGCAGGGTTAGATTGGTTGAAGACATGCGTACCATCGACGTGCAGTACGCCTTAGTACACGGCGTCATCGTGCCCCCACATGGGCAATGGGGGTGAAGTGTCTTGCCCAAGGACACAACGCGGTTGCCGCAGGTGGGATTCGAACCGAGGGCATCTCGGCTTGCAGCCTGCACCTCTACCTACTGAGCCACCTCACCCCCCGTACATTTAATAAGGCCATACAAAGTGAACGTTGCACTCTATGGGTACATATTATAGGTATTGTATAGGTACATGTAATAGGGTCATACGAAGTGAACGTTGCACTCTATGGGTACATATGATATGAATTGTATAGGTACATGTAAAAGAAGCATACGAATTGAACATTGCACTCTACGGGTACAGATGATATAAATTGTATAGGTACATGTAATATGGCCATACGAAGTGAACGTTGCACTCTATGGGTACAGATAATATGAATTGTATAGGTACATGTAATATGGCCATATGAAGTGAACGTCGCACTCTATGGGTACATATGATATGAATTGTATAGGTACATGTAATGGGGCCATACGAAGTGAACGTTGCACTCTATGGGTACAGATGATAGGTATTGTATAGGTACATGTAATATGGTCATGTGAAATTAGATTTGATTCGAAATCATCCAGATGATTCGGTTCTAGTCAAGTCGCACTGATTCGAAAATTTTTGAATCGTTGAGATGTTCTACCATGAGTCTCCTCTTGAACTCGTCTTCTTTCGTCAAAGATAATCCTCTTGCGAAACTTCCTTGAATCTTCCGCCTTTTGAATTTACTTGCCCAAACTGACAGGTCGTCGTTGAATATAAGTCTTGATAGGAGACTGGCAATATTTTCAGCTGTAAGAATGTGTAATATTTTCAATTTGAAGAACAGTGATGTTCGATTCGAAATCCACTGTCTGATTCGATTCTACCCAAAATGTAAAATTTGTAGGGCCCAAGCATGTAAGAAATACACTAGAAATGTATAAAAACATGAGTCTTGCTCTAAATGCTAAAGGGACAAATATAAATGTTCCTATCAGAAACCATAAAATTTTATACAATTTTAAACTGCAGTTTCTTCCGCACTTGAATCTGCGCCTGTACTGCTTTTCCTTGTTACTTACACGCCCCAACCCACGTCCACGAAGTTATATACTTTTAGGGACCGCAATACATGCCTACCAGTGGCGGCACTGTGGGGGGACTTTGACTTTCTTTGCCCTCGTTGACTACACACCCGATCTCACACACCCATTATTCACATTCACCTCCTCAAACTGTCTCTTTTTATTTCAATTTTTCTGGTCGTCATGTTTGACATCCAAAAGATAGGTGACGATTTCTCCCAAAAGTCACCAGATGGCTTCGTTTGAAAGCACAATTCATTTTTTTTTTCGCAGATACTTAACCCCACCCCCTACCCCCCCCCCCTCCCTGAACTCCTCAACACGAAAAAAATCTTCAGTGATTGCTCGTGCCTTAGGAACTGGAGCAGATGTCTACTTTACGAACAATGTGGTGGTCCTAAAAGACCACTTGCGGACTATCCTCCTCGCTACATGGGGAACCTGTCCTCTATTCCCCCCCCCCCTCCCCAGTGAAGCATTATCTTGCGCCATCACTGGTATCTACAGTGAAACCCTACAGTACATCTAGCCCACCATATGATCTTTTTCTCAAATAATTGTTTGTCTTTGTTTATTCCCCCTTACAAAAAGGCGTGGATTTTTTGTTACATTCCCCTACCCGTGTGTACATGACTTCGAGGCTACATTATAACCGAGAGTAGTCCAAGGAATGACATTTAGACCTTGGATTCATGGCTTCCTGCTATTTGCCTTACAATTTATAGTTAAATTCGTGTTTTTTATTGTCGTTTGATCATCATACGACCAGGCAATCCAAAAATACATTTAGGCCTAAAATAAACATTAAAATAATGATAATTTATTATACGCTCGTTTGTGAATTATCGCAAATTATCTAAAACATATTTCTTGATATCTATCAACTCGATAGATATCGAGAAATATTCCTCAGTAGCTTACTAAATGACGTCACGCTTCGGCGCATGACGACTCATTGAAGGAACGATCAGCTGATTTTTGTCATTGTTTTAAAACATACGCATTTGGGGTCGATTTGGGCTGAATATTGTGCAATAAAATATAGTAAAACAAAGAAAATCTACTCTATTTTAGTCAGTGTCGGGAATTATCTCATGAGTGTGGACCTGAAAGTTTCATTTTTCGCGAGCGCTTGCGCGGGTGAAAAATAATACTTTCAGGTTCACACAATTAATTTCTTCAGTTGCTTCCTAAATGACGTTACGCTTCAGCGCATTTCGTCACCTTGAACGTCGCTAGAGCTGTAGGTTTTTAAATTTCTTGTTCGGTTTCGGTTTTGGTTTTTCAGGTGGAGTAAAACCTCGGTTCGGTTCGGTTTTCGGTTTGTTCATGAGGCCAAATAAAATTCAATAAAATTCCTTCTTATGTCCGGAATCATAACTGAATGGCAGTGAAATTGAATGAAACTCAATGAATGCCCGAAATAAGCTATAATACATGAAGAATCAGGAAGGTCAATATAATAATTACCTAAATATACAGAACTTTTATTGTGTTTGGCCATTTTCGAGGTCTGACACCTACACGCAACTTGAGGAAAGCTGCAAACACAACTAAACTGAAATGTCGGAAATCCACAGAATGTAGCCTTCCCAGAGTAGTGAGAGTACCCAGACACTGCCATTGGCAGTGTCTGGGTACTCTCACTACTCTCGGATGGCTACATTCTGTAAACTTCTGCAGCAAGAGAGTATTTTAATAAAAAACGAAAAACCTTAGATTACGGGATGTCGACGGTTTCGGTTTCGGTTTTTTTAAAAAAAACAAAAAACCTCGGTTCGGTTTGGGTTAACCTACAGCTCTAATTACATCGCCTTGAAGGAACTATCAACAACTTTTTGTTATTGTCTTGTTTGTAGTCGAATTTGGCTGAATATTGCACTTTAAAATGTCACGTAGCATATAATAAAAAGAAAATCTACGCAAGCGTTCGAGAAAAATATAACTTTCAGGTCCACACTCATGAGATAATTCCCGATATTCACTAAAACAGCGTAGATGTCCTCTTTTTATTATTCCGTCGTATGATAATAATTTTTCTATTTCAGGCGCTGCTTTCGGTGTACCCACCAATGTCGAAGAGGGATACATAGCTAACATTTTCGTCAGGCAAGACCAGCGAGGTCGAGGTATTGGAAAACTGTTGGTGCGTCACTGCCAGGACTTTTTAGGAAAAAGAAACGTTTATCTCCGCACACAATGGGAACAGACAGGGTATTTTAGCCCACTGGGTTTTCTTGCAGACTGCCATCAGCTTGAATGGTGGTATGGACCAATTCCGAACAGATGGATTTCGGAAGAAAAGGGTCACGAAGCTGGACTGGAAATTGTTGACATGAAGAGAACAACAGCCGAATCCTTAGCTGCATTTGACGTCACTGTTCAAGGTATTGGAAGGAAATGGCTGTATGAGAACCTACTCAGTGCGACAGAGAGCATTTCGGGGAGAGTTGCGTTAATCAACAAAAACGTTGTGGGTTTCGCTTTTTTGATACCTTGTCACTACGGTTATTTTGTCACACTGTATGCTGATTCGGCACCCATCGCAAATCGTACACTTGAATCTCTGTATAATGAGTCAGGCTCGTGCAAATTTGAAGACTGGATATTGTTTATTTTTCAAAGTAACCGAGAAGCTTCAAAGTTGGTTCGACAGTTAGGTTTTAAACTCCTCGAAACTGCCACTGCCATGTACAGTTTACATCCTATGTCATCGTATGGGCACAAGGTTTATAGTGTACATTTATATAGCCATTTATAAGATCCCAAATCTCACCAATAACACTAATCACCGGATTTGAACAGTACATTCGTGAATAAGAAGCTTTTAAGCAGGGACAAGAATATACTATCGTGCATTTCCGTTTCAGCAGATTTAAATATTACTGAAGTCATGAAGAGGACCAATGGGTGTGTAGATGGTATCGGTTATTTCTAAGACCTCAAATCTTCAATCAGCGGATTTGAATAGATCGTCAGTAGTATATCAGGGCCAAAGCGATGCTATTTCGCAGGACCCCGAGGTTAGTTGCCACTCAGAAAATTGAAAATAAATTGTTAAACTCATGATTTGCTCCTTCTCTCAAATTTATAAATTTTGCCGGATCACCGATATTGAAATTTCCATACCATTCATTGGCAATCGTAAAAGAAAATCTTGAATTTGCGCGAATAAATACTTCGGAGTTTTGTTCTTGTTTTGATTTTCGATCGCAGACGACAGATATTTAGCAAATCACGTAACAATATCATTAAAAACATTTTTTTCAAGTTCCCCCAAAATCATGTTTGGATGTATGATCTTTTATTCGTCTCCCACTTCGGTATATTTTTAATACTATTTATTAAATTCAATTGTTCCCGAGAAATTATCATTACATTCTTGCTGACTAGAGGCGATGAAGAATCGATAATTGATCTTTGTTTACAGTGTTCAGTCTGCCATCATGACCTCATGGTGACAAGACAATTGGATTGAGTGGGAGGGGCTTCCAGAGTCTTCAATGTTGGATCGGATGTGCGAATGTGTCGACATTCCAAATCATTACGTGATTTGGTTTATACGATTTTTCCGACTTTCACGCTGTATGTTTTCAACCAATCAAACGCAGAGGCGGGGCAAATGATTACATCATTAATGGTTTCCTTGAGATTTGTTAAATGGTTTCCTTTAGATTTGTTAAAATGTCAAACAGCGAAACAACAACCCATTGCTATCCAAATTCACGTTATTAGACTCGTTGGTATCGCTACACATATTACAGTACATATAAAATGTCGATCGCCTGAGGCAAGGTTTGATTAATAGCTTTCCCGACTATCAACAAACCAGACAAATATACATTTATTTACATATGCATATATCTACAGTTAAAACTAGAAGTCCTGTCCCGAACTTTGCACTTATCTAGGCTTAATTGCGCGTGGGAATTGCGCGCAATTGCCATATCGAATGTCCTCCAAAGCACGGCAGGTTCTCCTGGTTACTCGTAGCAAACACAGGCAATGTTTCTGCCAATGGACCTCCGGGTTACCCGGAGGTCCATTGGCTGAAACATTTCTTGTGCACAGGCCACATGTACGATATTTAATACTCTTACTATGATCATAACGCGTAGATTAACGCGGAGACTGACGTGCTATTTGTGCGCATTTCATGACAGGACTTCTAGTTTTAACTGTATTTCGAATCGATCTTATCAGACTACCAGGGCCACCTTCTGTCGGGCAGTTTTACGGGTGGGGAAGCCAGAGTACTGGAAGAGTACCATCGAACAGCTGCGATAAGTAATTCGCGGCAAAAGGGAAGTATGGGCAATTAAACCGCCGACATAACCTTTACGCATAACCTTTACACATAATCTTTGCACAATTGCTAAGTTCAGTGCCGGCGAAACTACGGTGAAAGTGTGTGTGCACGGAAGGGGTGAGAGAAGCATTATTTTGTTATCACCTTTTTTGCCTAAAACTATAGCTTATGAAACCACATATGGGCGAGATCCTTGAGCGTGTTCCAGTCGGGGTTCACAGGCAGCTTTTCAGAGACCAAACGAATGAACTTTTTAGTCATGCCTTTCCTGGTAGGCAAAGCGATAAAACAATAATAATAAAAACTATTACTGAATAAAAAACATAGGTAAAATGGTATTCGACAAAATGGGGTGGGAGTCAAACATACAGGGGCTGAAAAAGTGAGGTGTCTATGAAAGCCCGCGCACCACCCATCAATTATTAAACTTAACAGACTCCGATCGTAACTGATAGAGTAATTCTGTTAACAATGTTTAAATCCACTGTTTTCATAAAAATGTAACTCTGTTTATAACAAAATTGCTAAAATATATTGATTGTCGAACGTCCATCCGTAATGGGTGGATTATGGAGTGGCGCATGGATACGTCAATGCATTTGGATATCGCCAGACCAGTTGGTTGGTTCGGGAATAAAACTGAGACAGGTTCAAACATACGGATGCACCGACCGCTAGTTTCGGCCGACAGTTGTAACTTTGAGTTGTGTACATGTTATATTGAAGACTAGATTTCCGGCAAAAGGAAATTAAACTGCTAACAATTTTCTTTCTTTTTTATTCTGAAACCCCTTGAAAAAGTCATTTAACTCGCCATTGTGTTCAAGAATACATAGAATAAATAGGAACTATGGCCGGTAATCAGATTTAAACCCCCAGTAGGATAAGGGTTGAACACCCTTATTCTAGTGGCGTAGGGGATAGGCCCGCAGAGCCCGCATAACCTATATTTTTGAGACAAAAAAATAAAAAAAATTAGTTATTCAAGAATTATTTTTGCAAGTGTCGTCTGCTTTTCAGGTTAGGTAAAGGGTTAAGTGAACGCTACATCATTGTAACTGATAGGGGTGAGAAATGAACAATATACATACATGGTGCCTCTCAATTCACACATGTTGGGCGTGCATGTGTGTATCGTAGGAAGGTGGGGGTGAAACATAAAACATGTAATGAAAAAATCTACAGAGTCGTACTTTTAGAATCGATCCTATAGGCTATACCTTCATTTAATTTATGGCGTATGTACTACGTGAAATCATGTATGCTGTGCATGGTAACAACACTAAATTTGCTCCCGTTTTAAAGGCAACCACCATTATGAAAGGGCCCCCCCGTCTCTATCTCGCGGGGGGGGGGGGATATTTTCCGCTACGCCACTGCCTTATTCTATGAGTGGTGTAAATCTGATTACCGGCCCTAGCACATATTTGTTTTATTTATACCATGCTCTTAATAAATAACCGACTTTGACACTTAAGAGACGGAGAAAAAACGACACTTTCTATCGCAAAGATACGGGTTTGATTTGTTTACCTCTGCGCTGTTGGGCAATACTTCAGGCTGCACGTGAATGCTTGATTGACAGCTGGACACATAGTCAAAGTTGACTGAATTTACCTTGCTTTTTCACTCAAATTATTACCAATTCTTAAATTTTGCTTTAAATATTTAATTGTAGGTATATTAAACTCAGTAAGTCATTTACACGTAGTAGATAGTACCGCACAATGTCGTATGTTTGAATGAAACATCGCGAAGTGTGAATATATCGAAGTTTGCAAAGTGAGTAGTATGCTTGGGGCTGGATGACCCTATTCGTCCGGAGGGCTGGGCCGGAGATCTGGGCCGGAGTCCTGGGTCGATGACGTCATCATAATTAAAATGTTACGTAAGGTAATTAATATTACTTAATGATTTTTTTTTTTTAATCACTTTAATAATTAATGTAATTAATGACTGTTGCATAATTAATGTAATTAATGTAATTAATGAGTGTAATTAGGGTTGATTATAATAATTAGTATATTAATAAATGAATTAATATTGACGTACTGGACATATGCGCATGCTATCGGTTGACTGACCCGCACAGGTCATCACGTGTCTGGGTATCATTAAATCGATTTTTTCTTTTCAAACGCCAACTACTGACAGATGTTGAAGCAATTAAATCTATTGTCACACTTTAACGACCGGTCATAAATATCGTTAGACTGGACATGCTATCATGTATTTAAAAATCAATATATCACGTGACAAGATGTGTCTTGCTTTTACCTGAAGACTGTGAACGACTCCATTGTGGCTATTTTTATAGGTATAATTTGATTTAATAACTTGGCGTGATTCTTACATATTAATAATGCAAGTTTATTCTTCTCGTTTTTATGGCTGTCGAAAAACTCTCATAGACCAAGATATTCTGATTTTACCCCTCACGCGATAAAGTATTTTTTTAACGGTCCAATTTCTACGTTATGACGAGTTCTCAAAAAAAAAAATCACAAGAGAAATCGCCATGAGACTACTGTACACGGGGGAGAGGATATACATGGCTGTACTTTATGCCCCAATACTTTGATGAATTAACGGATCATCTGAAAACCCACCAAGAAGGTGCTTTGAACTGTCAATTTTGTGTTTCAATAGCAAATTCAACAAAAGAGAGAGGCAGTGTACATCGAACAGACGTCGATGTCAAGATGTTCCAGTGGACGTTTTGTCTGAAATCCTATACTAGGAAAGATACATTAGAAAAAAACATGGAGAAATGTCAAAACTCGACATTTAACTGCGCGATTTGCGTGTTTCAGCTGATTCAACTTAACCGTCATCGCGCCACAAGTAGCAGAAATGCACAACTCGATTGGCTGGTGGAGACGTTCCTCATCAAATAAGGGGGTCAAACGAGGTTATGAGGAGGGGTGAAGGAGACAAGTGTGCGGTCATATGTTTAAAATTTTAATAACCTTAATTGCTATGACGAAATCTCCTTAATAAATAGCGTATATTCATTTAATATAATATATTAATAATTTTCGTTAAATAATTCATTTTTTATTCCGCACCCCTGTATCCCCTCACAGTACCTAAAACTTCAATGAACGCTCCTCCTCCAGGTCATCCAATACTAAAAAACTTTTGGAAACCGCTCTCCCCCGCCCCCACCATAATCTTAAAAAGAGTTGCTTTGTCACAAACACACACTTTTTTAACCAATCAGACACCTCCGTTATCCCACACCCTCACCGTCACACCCCTGTATCCCCTCACAGTACCTAAAACTTTCCTGAATTCCCCTCCACCAAGTCATCCAATACTAAAAAAAAAAACTTTTGGAAACCTCTCTCCCCCCTCCGCCAGCCCTCACAATAGCTAAATTATCTCGAACCCCAGTTCAGTTCTCTAAATGTAATGGACATGTCAGGCCCCCGAATACGCCTTCCCCACAATTTTGAGCGATCAAATTACCCCGATTAGTCTCCTCTCATAACTTACCACTCTCTTAACCCGTATTTACTATGAGATTGTCCCCTTAATAAATAGCGTATGTTCATTTAATATAATATATTAATAATTTTCATTAAATAATTCATTCCACAAGACACTTGTCGAAAAAACAAAATGGCGGATTAGTTTGACAGAAATACGCGTATCGATTTATTCAGGAATGTCTGTCGGTTGTGTCCTTGGGCAAGACACTTCATCCCTATTGACCATGTGGGGGCATGGTGATGCTGTGCACTAAGGCGTACTGCACGTCGATGGAGCACCTGTCTTCAACCAATGCAGACCCTGTGTAGAATCTTGACAGTTGCTTGCCGTTGCTCGGTGGCTCTCTCCGGCTTTCCCCACCCGTAAAACTGTCGTGGTCATGATTAGTTATTGTGCAGACCTTAAACACCAATAAATAAATATAAATAAATAGTCGGTTATCAAAACAGCCCTTAAGTGTTTAACAGTTAATTGTGGACCAGTGCGTTTAAAAATGAAAAAATTGGGTGATAGCACTACGGACTGTGTTTAATCATAGAAAAATCACACCCGCGCTATTACTAACCCGTATGATTTATTTTTGAACGTTCGCTGAAGAATAGCCCATCCATCTAAGTAAAAGCATGAAAGAGCTAATATTATCTAATTATCTATGTGGGGGTGGGGTGGTCGGTAACGTTGTGAACTAGGGCGTACTACATTCCGCCAATGATATCCCTATGTAGAACTTTGACAGTTGTTCGCCTCTGCGCGATGGTTCTTTCCGGATTGCTCCAACTGTCGTTAAATAAATGAAAAAAACTACAATTCTATAATAACAGTCCAAGACCCCTTCATTTTGTCAGGGGAAAATCATCAGTACTTTCACCCCCCTCATTTTAATAGTTGAAAAGCGCTGTTACTCGAACAAAAAAAAAAAAATGGTAAAAGGATATGCGACTCTGTATTAGCCACCCAAATTTGCGAGATTTGGGAAAATATAACCCACCTAGAGCTGCACCAAAGCTACGTACACTATTCGAACTCCCGCATTGTGTCCTTGGGCAAGTTAATTTACCCCGATTATCCACATGGGAGCACGATGACGGCATGTAATAAAGTGTACTGCACGTCGGTGATACGCATATTTTAGAACAATCTAACCCTGCTTGTGCGGATTTCCGACGTTGGTGAGATGACAGTTACTCGTCGTTGCTCTGTGGTTCTCTTTGGATATTCCGGAGTCTACTCGTAAAATTGTCACATTTAATTATAACTTGAACTTGATGTCCGGGTGTAATGAAATAGCATATTTTCTGCAGACATTCTAAATAAACGCAGCTGGTTTACAGACCTGTATATATTTTTTTCAATTGAGTAAAAATATAGGATAGTTACTGATGTAAAACGCCGATTAGTTTGTTTAATGAATCTAACGACGCCAGTCCGACCGACCCTTTGCCCACCATGATCACAACAAACGTTTCAATTCTCTCTCTCTCTCTCTCTCTCTCTCTCTCTCTCTCACTGATACAGTACGGGTGGAAACTAATTGCGTCCAAGCTGTTGTTTTTTTTCGAGGTTTTACCACCTCCCTTACAGCGCAAATCGAAATGAAATCTGATTCACTGAACCATACTACAGTGCATGTCAAAATTAATTTTTGAACGCCATTTTTTCTATGTGCCGCTATCAGCAGCTATGACCATAGCGTAACTTTGTGGTAAAATGCTTATTTTTGTACAAAACTCAAGACCTTTCTCTGACAAATGCCTATATAAAAACAAGATAATACGTGAGAATGCGTTATGTACCTACATTTTGTTGATAAAATATGGCATGACCACATTCCCGGATATTAATGATGTACCCGCTTAATAACAGCCGAATTTTTATCGGATCACAGTTTTTGATTTGAATAATTGCCGATTTTTGTATTAAATCACATTCAGTAATTTATGTAGATTTCCTGAACTGGGCGAAGGTCAAGAAAAGCAGTCTGTAGTTTAGGAGACTCCACAAATAAAAACAAAATAAAAAATCTTAGATATCTTGCATTTTTTTAATTATCCATATTAACCAGAAATCAAAACTAGTCAAATTAATTAGAATTAAATTACAAATGGATATGAAATTTGCAGTAAAATGAACACTGGTATATGCTGCTGGCCGCATTTTTAGTTGTCTGTAATGGCTGTTGTTCAGAATGTCACCCTATTGGGGTGAGTTTTCGCTTTTTCGTCCAGTTTCATGAGAGCTTCCACGAAGTCCGTTCCACATTCGCAATCTTTTCCAGGGGCCATTCTTCAAAGGCTGGTCCATCGCAACTTTGCGGAGATATTGTTTTCTGGACGACAAACTGCAATATGATCTGGGTTTCCGATCAGACCCCTTGGGATATTTTGATCTTTAAGGATGTTTGCCAAAATTTTCCACCCTGTCGGTTGAAAATCTTTTCTTTTTCGCAGCAGATCATTTATTAGATCACACATATTGGAGCCCGAAATTGTAATGCCGTTATACACGAGTCGATCTTTCTCATCCCAGGATAAATTGGGTATATTCTTTACTATCTGGAGTAACAAAAGCGCCTTCTGCTGCATGGAATCTGGTATAACGGCTAACCAGTCCGGATGATTTTCCACTGAAAAACTAGTCGTTAAGGAGTGTGGTTTGGTGGTTTCTTTGCGTAAATTTGATTGGCGCTGAAAGATTGTCTGGTTCAGCAGCCCTTTCTCTTCAGAACCCGATGTTGAAGATTCAGGAATTGGTCTCATACCCTGGTCTATGGGCGGGACAGCTACAGCATTCAGGGGTGTGCGTATTTCCTGCAACTGTTCACTCCCCCATGGTTCAATACACTGAATTCTGCTTGAAGGTAGGTTGGTTGAGTCATCCATCACTAGCGATTTTACTGGCTCTAGCATATTTGCAAGCCCCAAAATATTTCCACTTGTTAATGCATTGTTCCAACTAAAGGCTGATTTCATATGCACTGGAGGATAGGGTGGCTCGTTACAGACAGATCTGGTTGTTAACTCGGCTGTATTTGAGTTCGCTCCCCCTATAGTGTGTTTAAAATTTACATTTTTATGTAATTTTCGTCTGTGTCGATAATAATTAGTTTTATGAGAGTAAGATTTTTGACACAATTCACAGACGTAGCGTGAATTCATCATTTTCAGAAGCGAGTTAATAGAGTGGCAATACAGTTCCAACACTCTGCCATTTATATGTATGAATAGAATGGGTCCCACCCCCACCTGTCAATTGCTGATTGGCTAATTTTATATCAAGATAAGGTGGGTTCTACCCCAACCTGTTGATCATTGGTTTCTTCAAATTCTCACACAGTGCATTGTGGGAAATTCCAGTGGTAGAGCTCTGATGTAAAATAAGTTACAAATTGATATAGTTTGCTTCAAAAAAAAAAGAAACATCAAAGTCACATTCATGACAAGCCGAGGTAGCACATCTGAACCACCAACTCTACACTGTTTAATCAGATAATCCATTTAATCAGATAATTACATGTGCATATCGGTTTTTCATTGGTTTTTCATCAGTTTCCATCGGTTTTTCATTGGTTTTTATCGGTTTTCATTGGTTTTTATCGGTTTTACAATTCGATAAAACGTTTTTTAGTGATTTTACAATTCGATAAAACGGTTTTTTAGTGATTTAAATCACGTAAAATGATCACTAATGGTCACTAATTACCACTAATTGATCACTAATTACCACTAATTGATCACTAATGGTCACTAATTACCACTAATTGATCACTAATTACCACTAATTGATCACTAATGGTCACTAATTACCACTAATTGATCACTAATTACCACTAATTGATCACTAATGGTCACTAATTACCACTAATTGATCACTAATTACCACTAATTGATCAATTAGTGGTAATTAGTGATCAATTAGTGGTAATTAGTGATCAATTAGTGGTAATTAGTGACCATTAGTGATCAATTAGTGGTAATTAGTGATCAATTAGTGGTAATTAGTGACCATTAGTGATCAATTAGTGGTAATTAGTGATCAATTAGTGGTAATTAGTGACCATTAGTGATCATTTTACGTGATTTAAATCACTAAAAAACCGTTTTATCGAATTGTAAAATCACTAAAAACCGTTTTATCGAATTGTAAAACCGATAAAAACCAATGAAAACCGATAAAAACCAATGAAAAACCGATGGAAACTGATGAAAAACCAATGAAAAACCGATATGCACATGTAATTATCTGATTAAATGGATTATCTGATTAAACAGTGTAGAGTTGGTGGTTCAGATGTGCTACCTCGGCTTGTCATGAATGTGACTTTGATGTTTCTTTTTTTTTTGAAGCAAACTATATCAATTTGTAACTTATTTTACATCAGAGCTCTACCACTGGAATTTCCCACAATGCACTGTGTGAGAATTTGAAGTAACCAATGATCAACAGGTTGGGGTAGAACCCACCTTATCTTGATATAAAATTAGCCAATCAGCGATTGACAGGTTGGGGTGGGACCCATTCTATTCATACATATAAATGGCAGAGTGTTGGAACTGTATTGCCACTCTATTAACTCGCTTCTGAAAATGATGAATTCACGCTACGTCTGTGAATTGTGTCAAAAATCTTACTCTCATAAAACTAATTATTATCGACACAGACGAAAATTACATAAAAATGTAAATTTTAAACACACTATAGGGGGAGCGAACTCAAATACAGCCGAGTTAACAACCAGATCTGTCTGTAACAAGCCACCCTATCCTCCAGTGCATATGAAATCAGCCTTTAGTTGGAACAATGCATTAACAAGTGGAAATATTTTGGGGCTTGCAAATATTCTAGAGCCAGTAAAATCGCTAGTGATGGATGACTCAACCAACCTACCTTCAAGCAGAATTCAGTGTATTGAACCATGGGGGAGTGAACAGTTGCAGGAAATACGCACACCCCTGAATGCTGTAGCTGTCCCGCCCATAGACCAGGGTATGAGACCAATTCCTGAATCTTCAACATCGGGTTCTGAAGAGAAAGGGCTGCTGAACCAGACAATCTTTCAGCGCCAATCAAATTTACGCAAAGAAACCACCAAACCACACTCCTTAACGACTAGTTTTTCAGTGGAAAATCATCCGGACTGGTTAGCCGTTATACCAGATTCCATGCAGCAGAAGGCGCTTTTGTTACTCCAGATAATAAAGAATATACCCAATTTATCCTGGGATGAGAAAGATCGACTCGTGTATAACGGCATTACAATTTCGGGCTCCAATATGTGTGATCTAATAAATGATCTGCTGCGAAAAAGAAAAGATTTTCAACCGACAGGGTGGAAAATTTTGGCAAACATCCTTAAAGATCAAAATATCCCAAGGGGTCTGATCGGAAACCCAGATCATATTGCAGTTTGTCGTCCAGAAAACAATATCTCCGCAAAGTTGCGATGGACCAGCCTTTGAAGAATGGCCCCTGGAAAAGATTGCGAATGTGGAACGGACTTCGTGGAAGCTCTCATGAAACTGGACGAAAAAGCGAAAACTCACCCCAATAGGGTGACATTCTGAACAACAGCCATTACAGACAACTAAAAATGCGGCCAGCAGCATATACCAGTGTTCATTTTACTGCAAATTTCATATCCATTTGTAATTTAATTCTAATTAATTTGACTAGTTTTGATTTCTGGTTAATATGGATAATTAAAAAAATGCAAGATATCTAAGATTTTTTATTTTGTTTTTATTTGTGGAGTCTCCTAAACTACAGAGTGCTTTTCTTGACCTTCGCCCAGTTCAGGAAATCTACATAAATTACTGAATGTGATTTAATACAAAAATCGGCAATTATTCAAATCAAAAACTGTGATCCGATAAAAATTCGGCTGTTATTAAGCGGGTACATCATTAATATCCGGGAATGTGGTCATGCCATATTTTATCAACAAAATGTAGGTACACAACGCATTCTCACGTATTATCTTGTTTTTATATAGGCATTTGTCAGAGAAAGGTCTTGAGTTTTGTACAAAAATAAGCATTTTACCACAAAGTTACGCTATGGTCATAGCTGCTGATAGCGGCACATAGAAAAAATGGCGTTCAAAAATTAATTTTGACATGCACTGTAGTATGGTTCAGTGAATCAGATTTCATTTCGATTTGCGCTGTAAGGGAGGTGGTAAAACCTCAAAAAAAAACAACAGCTTGGACGCAATTAGTTTCCACCCGTACTGTATCGGTGAGAGAGAGAGAGAGAGAGAGAGAGAGAGAGAGAGAGAGAGAGAGAGAGAGAGAATTGAAACGTTTGTTGTGATCATGGTGGGCAAAGGGTCGGTCGGACTGGCGTCGTTAGATTCATTAAACAAACTAATCGGCGTTTTACATCAGTAACTATCCTATATTTTTACTCAATTGAAAAAAATATATACAGGTCTGTAAACCAGCTGCGTTTATTTAGAATGTCTGCAGAAAATACGCTATTTCATTACACCCGGACATCAAGTTCAAGTTATAATTAAATGTGACAATTTTACGAGTAGACTCCGGAATATCCAAAGAGAACCACAGAGCAACGACGAGTAACTGTCATCTCACCAATGTCGGAAATCCGCACAAGCAGGGTTAGATTGTTCTAAAATATGCGTATCACCGACGTGCAGTACACTTTATTACACGCCGTCATCGTGCTCCCATGTGGATAATCGGGGTAAATTAACTTGCCCAAGGACACAATGCGGGAGTTCGAATAGTGTACGTAGCTTTGGTGCAGCTCTAGGTGGGTTATATTTTCCCAAGTCTCGCAAATTTGGGTGGCTAATACAGAGTCGCATATCCTTTTACCATTTTTTTTTTTTGTTCGAGTAACAGCGCTTTTCAACTATTAAAATGAGGGGGGTGAAAGTACTGATGATTTTCCCCTGACAAAATGAAGGGGTCTTGGACTGTTATTATAGAATTGTAGTTTTTTTCATTTATTTAACGACAGTTGGAGCAATCCGGAAAGAACCATCGCGCAGAGGCGAACAACTGTCAAAGTTCTACATAGGGATATCATTGGCGGAATGTAGTACGCCCTAGTTCACAACGTTACTGACCACCCCACCCCCACATAGGTAATTAGATAATATTAGCTCTTTCATGCTTTTACTTAGATGGATGGGCTATTCTTCAGCGAACGTTCAAAAATAAATCATACGGGTTAGTAATAGCGCGGGTGTGATTTTTCTATGATTAAACACAGTCCGTAGTGCTATCACCCAATTTTTTCATTTTTAAACGCACTGGTCCACAATTAACTGTTAAACACTTAAGGGCTGTTTTGATAACCGACTATTTATTTATATTTATTTATTGGTGTTTAAGGTCTGCACAATAACTAATCATGACCACGACAGTTTTACGGGTGGGGAAAGCCAGAGAGAGCCACCGAGCAACGGCAAGCAACTGTCAAGATTCTACACAGGGTCTGCATTGGTTGAAGACAGGTGCTCCATCGACGTGCAGTAGCCTTAGTGCACAGCGTCACCATGCCCCCACATGGTCAATACTGATGAAGTGTCTTGCCCAAGGACACAACCGACAGACATTCCTGAATAAATCGATACGCGTATTTCTGTCAAACTAATCCGCCATTTTGTTTTTTCGACAAGTGTCTTGTGGAATGAATTATTTAACGAAAATTATTAATATATTATATTAAATGAACATACGCTATTTATTAAGGGGACAATCTCATAGTAAATACGGGTTAAGAGAGTGGTAAGTTATGAGAGGAGACTAATCGGGGTAATTTGATCGCTCAAAATTGTGGGGAAGGCGTATTCGGGGGCCTGACATGTCCATTACATTTAGAGAACTGAACTGGGGTTCGAGATAATTTAGCTATTGTGAGGGCTGGCGGAGGGGGGAGAGAGGTTTCCAAAAGTTTTTTTTTTTAGTATTGGATGACTTGGTGGAGGGGAATTCAGGAAAGTTTTAGGTACTGTGAGGGGATACAGGGGTGTGACGGTGAGGGTGTGGGATAACGGAGGTGTCTGATTGGTTAAAAAAGTGTGTGTTTGTGACAAAGCAACTCTTTTTAAGATTATGGTGGGGGCGGGGGAGAGCGGTTTCCAAAAGTTTTTTAGTATTGGATGACCTGGAGGAGGAGCGTTCATTGAAGTTTTAGGTACTGTGAGGGGATACAGGGGTGCGGAATAAAAAATGAATTATTTAACGAAAATTATTAATATATTATATTAAATGAATATACGCTATTTATTAAGGAGATTACGTCATAGCAATTAAGGTTATTAAAATTTTAAACATATGACCGCACACTTGTCTCCTTCACCCCTCCTCATAACCTCGTTTGACCCCCTTATTTGATGAGGAACGTCTCCACCGGCCAATCGAGTTGTGCATTTCTGCTACTTGTGGCGCGATGACGGTTAAGTTGAATCAGCTGAAACCCGCAAATCGCGCAATTAAATGTCGAGTTTTGACATTTCTCCATGTTTTTTTCTAATGTATCTTTCCTAGTATAGGATTTCAGACAAAACGTCCACTGGAACATCTTGACATCGACGTCTGTTCGATGTACACTGCCTCTCTCTTTTGTTGAATTTGCTATTGAAACACAAAATTGACAGTTCAAAGCACCTTCTTGGTGGGTTTTCAGATGATCCGTTAATTCATCAAAGTATTGGGGCATAAAGTACAGCCATGTATATCCTCTCCCCCGTGTACAGTAGTCTCATGGCGATTTCTCTTGTGATTTTTTTTTTTGAGAACTCGTCATAACGTAGAAATTGGACCGTTAAAAAAATACTTTATCGCGTGAGGGGTAAAATCAGAATATCTTGGTCTATGAGAGTTTTTCGACAGCCATAAAAACGAGAAGAATAAACTTGCATTATTAATATGTAAGAATCACGCCAAGTTATTAAATCAAATTATACCTATAAAAATAGCCACAATGGAGTCGTTCACAGTCTTCAGGTAAAAGCAAGACACATCTTGTCACGTGATATATTGATTTTTAAATACATGATAGCATGTCCAGTCTAACGATATTTATGACCGGTCGTTAAAGTGTGACAATAGATTTAATTGCTTCAACATCTGTCAGTAGTTGGCGTTTGAAAAGAAAAAATTGATTTAATGATACCCAGACACGTGATGACCTGTGCGGGTCAGTCAACCGATAGCATGCGCATATGTCCAGTACGTCAATATTAATTCATTTATTAATATACTAATTATTATAATCAACCCTAATTACACTCATTAATTACATTAATTACATTAATTATGCAACAGTCATTAATTACATTAATTATTAAAGTGATTAAAAAAAAAATCATTAAGTAATATTAATTACCTTACGTAACATTTTAATTATGATGACGTCATCGACCCAGGACTCCGGCCCAGATCTCCGGCCCAGCCCTCCGGACGAATAGGGTCATCCAGCCCCAAGCATACTACTAAAGTGCATTATGCCAAAGGTCAAGTTGGATGAATTTCCTACTATAGGTGTAAGCTCAGTAGAAGCTTTACGTCGGTAGTAGGGTTAAAAGCTCAAATTTAGCATACAGGCGTTTCACGTGTGGTAACATACAGTTAAAACTAGAAGTCCTGTCATGAACTGTGCACTTATCTAGGCTTAATTGCGCAATTGGCATACTCAAAGCAAACACATGCAATGTTTCTGCCAATGGACCTCCGGTTTACCCGGAGGTCCATTGGCTGAAACATTGCTTGTGCACAGGTCATATGCACAGAGTTTGATAGCCTTACTATGGTCATAACACGTAGACCAGACAGTTGAGTACATATTTACGAAAACAAACTTTTAATTTTTATATAACGCCACGACGTTAAAAAACGAAAACATTCGGGAATGGTGACATCTTTACCGAATCCAAAATGCCAAAAAGTGCTATTAATCTGGATGCGCTGTACACGATACAGCATGCGATGAAGACAATTCAGTATCTTGATTACTTGCACCTGGTTTGCTCGGTTACGATTAAAAAAGCAGTGCGGTTGTTCTCGAACATCAAGATGTATTCGCATGTAGACATTGGTACCACATTTTTTTACAGTTTTATTGCGGGCTGGGACACAACTGCGCACGAGTGGGAACATATTTTCACCTTGTGCCAAAGTATTCACATCAATGTGTTGAAACGCCAACAGCAAGATTAATCTCAGTAATAACAGTACACGAAGCGCGTACGTTCTTGGGTTATATTGTTTCGCACTTGTTCAATCCCTGGCACTGTGTACTGAGGTGTAATGTACGTCAATGGTTCACCAGTCTTCAACCAATGCTAACCCTCCTCGTGTGGAGTTAGTTCGTTGGGGAGTCTCATAGATGCTAGCCGCTGCTCTGTGGTTCTATCCGGGTACTCCGGCTTCCCCCACCCGTAAAACAGTCCGACACGAGGTGACTCTGGCTGTAGAAAGTGTCGTTAAAATCCAATAAATAAATAACCCTGGTCGGGTCCACAATGAATGCACCCGGTTTTCTTTTAGGGAAATTGTTAGAATCGCCATTCCAAGGGATGAACATCAAGCACGGTATGGCAACTGTAATTTCCTTATCGAATGCCCTGTGCAGATCGTTGAATTCAGTTTTTAACCCCCTGCACACTGATGTCAAAATATCTAAATTTCAGGCAGAAACAATTTCCCATAATGCAACTAGAAATTTAACAAATTCAATCTCGTTTGACAGAGCTCATTGAGCTCTGTCAAACGAAATTGAATTGGTAGTAGTAGGACAGGGTCTAGACGGGCCTCATTTGGGGGACCTAAGAAGTGACGCCATACCGCAATGTATTATGGGTATCACGTGGTTGTCATGGTAACCCGTGTGAGCGGCCATGTTGTTACGTCATTGTCATGGTGATGGTGATGTGAGTGCGCATGCGCAGCTCGTGTTGTTAGGGCGATACGTGTTTTCGTCGTCCATTTTGTATGAAGGTGGCCGCCATCTTTGTTTCTATGGTGGCACGTGGTTGCTATGTGACCCAAAGGCTTCTTATAGGACCAAGAGGTCTGTAACAGGTATGTTCGATTGACTGGGAGTATTTTCTGGGACGACTTCCCTGTATAATTACCCAAATGAGCCCGAGAATCCCTCCAAATCACCAAAAACGACTTTATTTGATATGGATTCCCTATTTTATCGGTGTAGCACGTAGTGCTATAGTACCGAGGGGGCCCCGGGATGTGTTCCTTTGTAGAAGAGTAATTTTCTGACTTAAAATTTTCCCCAGAATCCTCGTTTAATTACCCAAATAAACCCGACAAGTTTTACTATTTCGAATTCTTTCAGAATTTTCTGCTTCTATCTACATATACAATAGTTTTGACTATCTGACCATGTTCCATTGTTCTAGCGTATACTCCAGTAGCGCAGAAGAGCCCATTAGTTGGAACACCTTTGTTTGTTATTACTAGTTTTAGCTATTCTGGTCTATTCTTGTTAGTTCTGACCCTATTCCAAGTACTCTTGTTGTTTCATTTATCTAGATCATTTATATAAATTATAACTAACCAATCAGATTGCTTGATTTCCCATGATCTGTATGCAGAGTTATCTCCCCTTATTACAACAAAGCTGTATCCGTTTCTCATCACCTGGACCATATCTCCAGGCACCCCTTTTTTGCAAAACACCTGTGGCTATGGAATTACTTTTTGTCATATGTGCTTATGTGAAAAGGCACAATGTGCCCTAGCACAAACATGCACACACTGGCACATTTTACATGTGCTATTTGCACATACTGGCACATTTTACATGTGCTATTTGCACATTGTGTGCAAGTGCACAATGTGCGCACAAAACATGCAGCACATAGGCACATACGGGTATTTGAGGATACCTATAACCTGGTATTGTATTATTTGAGGATACCTTCATAGGATACCTTCTGAAGAACCCCTTTTTGTCATAGGTGCTTATGGGAAAAGGCACAATGTGACACAATGTGCCCTAGCACATAGGCACATGCGGGTATTTGACGATACCTATGACCTGGTATTGTATTATTTAAGGATACCTATAGAGGATACCTACTAGAGAATCCCTTTTTTGTCTTATGTGCTTACGTGAAAAGGCACATGTGACACAATGTGTCCTAACACATAGGCACATACGGGTATTTGAGGATACCTATTGCCTGGTATTGTTTTATTCGAGGATACCTACTAGAGAATCCCTTTTTTGTCATATGTGCTTATGTGAATACCCGTATGTGCCTATGTGCTGCATGTTTTGTGCGCACATTGTGCACTTGCACACAATGTGCAAATAGCACATGTAAAATGTGCCAGTATGTGCAAATAGCACATGTAAAATGTGCCAGTATGTGCAAAGAGCACATGTAAAATGTGCCAGCATGTGCAAATAGCACATGTAAATTGTGCCAGTATGTGCATGTTTGTGCTAGGGCACATTGTGCTTTTTTCACATAAGCACATATGACACAACGCGATTGCCGCAGGTGGGATTCGAACCGAGGACCTCTCGGCTTGCAGCCTGCACATCTACTTACTGAGCCACCGCGCCCCTCCCCACCTCCGCCTTGTCCATAGTCACCACCATATGTCGTGTGATCCAACGCTAGTGTAGTCACCCACTACTATGGTTTTCTACCATCCTTACAGCTTTGTACCACTATTATGAGTCGAAGAGTCGCAAGAACATTTGCTCATTGGGCAATTAAGAGCAATTACTCTTTAGCTCATTTGTTCGATGAGTTGTGTCCCAAGACCATTTATCCATGGAACAATAACTCTTATGGCTCTTCAGCTCACTCGTTGAAATCAAGATCCCTGTTTCTCTGTACTTCACTTACAGAATCCCTTTTAGGACAATGAACCCCTTTTTAGCTCATTCGATGAAAACGCCAATCGTGTTTTTTCGGCACCACACTTACATAATCACTTTTAGGCCATAGAATCCTTTTCTTCCGAAATAATTCGATGCGTCGCTAGAGCATTTGCTCATTGATCAAATACTCGGTTGCTCGTTTGCTTGACAAATTTCGATGCATTCGATCAAGCAGTGAACGGTGTTTGGTAATTTAGTGTCAGTGTCGTGTCTATTTGGGTAATTCTAAAAAGTAACCGAAGATTTGGGGAAAGCGCGAACCAGAAACCTACACCTATTCCATCGAACACACCAGCCGAACATACCTCAATCCTGAAAGAGTGTTTGGGGACACATAGCAACCACGTACCTTCATAGAAACTAAGATTGTGGCAACCAGAGTATAAAACGAGTCACTTCGTGTCAGACAGTTCTATGGGTGGAGGAAGCCAGAGTACCAGGAGAAACCCACGGAACAATAGCGAACAACTGCCAGACTCACCAACGTACTAACCCCGCACACGCAGGGTTAGCATTGGTTGAAGACAAGCGCACCATTGACATGAAGTACGCCTCAGTACACAACGCCACCGTGCTCCACGAAGGCAGGCGGGATTATGCGCCTTGCCCAAGGACACAACGCAGTTACCCCTGGCGAGGATCGAACCATGGGCTTTTCGGTTAGAAGTTCAATGCCGGAATCACTGAGACCCCGCGCTCCCTTTTGAAATAAGGTGCAATATGGCTATCATAAATAGAGGATATGGAATGACTGTTTTTCTCATATAACATTTATGAAACGAGCCCAAACGGCAAATTCGGACGAGCTTCATAAATATTATATGAGAAAAACATTCATTTAATATTCTATTTATCATTTGACACACACACGCACAAATTAGCCACTTAGTGTGTATATGACTCATTAACCCATCACCTAACTTGAGTTGCAGACGGAACTTGGAAAAAACATCCTCGCGTAACTAAAAACTTTCATTTTTTGCTTCCAAAACATAGGTTATGACCCCTCATTGGAACGAGCTCGGCGGGTTATGACCCCTCATTGGAACGAGCTCGCCGAGCTCGTTCCAATGTGGGGTCATAACATATGTTTTGGAAGCAAAAAGTGAAAATATAAAAAAATGAATGGCGTTTTTCTTGTAGGTAAAATATTAATACAATATAACCCACCCTAAATAGGACAGATAACGTAAATTCTCCCTACTGAAATTATGCAAATGTAACCCAGTTGTATTTTGTTTAGCCAATCAAATTGTCCAGTTTTGAAATTGACCAATGAAAGCTCCCAACTCTAATTATGAAAATTATGAAAATGTGGCCCAGTTGTATTTTGTTCAGCCAATGAAATTGTCTACTTTTGAAACTGACCAATGAAATTGACGGAAGGCTTTATTTATCACTGATTAATATGAAAACAAAATATCAAATGTTTTAAAGTGAACAAAACGGACAAGTCATATGATAAAATGATTTACTCAACTGATACAATCAACAGAAGATGCGTTGTTAGTTGTTAGTGGAAGATGTAATTATTAGGCTGATCTGATAGGTATACACGGATAGTTTCTATATGCTTAGGGATAAAATACGTTACTGACTAGGATCGTAAGGATCATCTTCTTAATCTGTTACCTAATGTAACGGTATCAACAAGGCCATCAAATAACAAACAAAGGCGTAGTGACAAAGGTGTAGTGACCTAAAAGGTCATATGTTTGAACGATTTTTAGTTAGCGATCCAAGATGCTCATGTGGATTCAATTATGAAGATTCTGAGCATTTTCTTCTGAGGTGTCCAAAATATATCACACAGCGACAAATATTATTTGAAATCATTGATTATACTGTGACAGAGAAGTACTTTTATCTGGGAGTTCCATGTTGTCAGATATAGAAACTAGGAATATCTTTATAGCTACACAGAACTTTATGATAAAAACAGGAAGATTTCGCTGAAAACTCAATGTTTAACAGATCTTCCAAGACTGTTGAGTTATTAATATTGTTATGGCAATAATTATTATTTTTCATTTTCCCCCATATTGATATTGTTTTTGTTCCCAAACATAGCTAGTCTAATATCCACTTGCACATGGAATTATTCAAGTAATGTCATAGACGATCAGATTCAATACCAAACCTTATGAGACGCCAGCGTAAACTATGACTCTACTCAGATTTCCACACTTTTTCATGCACCATCGTTTGTAATTCAAAAAAGTATTTATATGTAATGGCAAGGCATTTATATAGGCTTATAGTTTACCAAACCATTTCAAGAGAATAAAATATAGTTTAAAAAAAATAACAAACAAACAAAAAAATTCGCCATGCAAATTTAATTTTGTTTTTAATTTTTGCTCCCAAATGTCCTCTTTACAATGAGGATCCAGAAACTGTTTTGGAAATATAATAATTGGAAATGTATAAGATAGTGCCGAGTTGCCTGGACATCGCAGAAAAGTAATTAAAGGTGGAATCTGGGTTTGTGGTGGGGTAGGAGGGGGTCCATGGAAGACCCGTTCTGTTCAGAACCAAAACTGGTTCGATATGCCAACTGTTCATATCTCCTTTGTTTCAAAATGTTTGGCGACTGCGTTGAATAAGCTCCAAGTTTACTGCTGAATCTACTTCAGTTCATGTAATATACTGTTAAAACTGAATGCTAATCTTGGTAAATTTATTTGATTTGAAATAAATACTGTTTAAACATAACTGGTTCCATCTCAGGGACAAGATTGGAACCAGTTTTGGTTCTGAGAACCTATAATTTTTGCAGTGTGCGTTTCCGTGTATACTCACTGCCAGTCAATGAGCAGACGATGTTAAAAATCAGGAACGAACCGGAAAGAAGGATGGATAATAACTCAACGTACATCACAGTTCAGCAGCAAAGTGCCAATTTTTGGCCGATGCTTGTTTTGCCGTAAACAGTTTTTTTATCGATGGTTTTGTGTGGTACATACCTTCCCCTTCAAGATGAAACCGACAGCCTCGTCACCAGCCTTGGGAGAAATTTAAATATTCCCGCTCAAAAAACATGGCCGCCAAATCCCGCAACAATTTACTAAAATAGTCAAATGAGACCTGAGAAAATACTGCGTGATATTATCAATTATGATTCCTGTAACAGTAAAGGCTATCTTCGACCATCTATACGAGATCGAGCTTATCTACCAAGTACCTGCATAAAGAGTGTTTCGCAGTTCAAACGTTTTTCGCGTTGTGTGCTTTATACACGGCCCAGGGCGGTAAACATTCAGTGTCATCTGATCACTCAAAACGTGCGCATGTATTCTGTGATCGTCCTATATTCTAGACTTGTTTTTTCTTACAATTGAATCTTTATTATATGTTTGAAGGCAAATGTCATTTTCTTGTTTTGTGATTTAACTCTTATTGTTATTCTATAGATTCTGAAATACAGTTTATTACACATCAGTAGTATGTCAGGCGCTTTTGAGGGAATATTTGGGGGACCCCGGTGCAGGGGACCGTTGAAGGCAGCCAATAAGCTATCGAGCAGTTACTGATAAGTCATTGCTCGAATAACTCGAATCCCATCGAGCAAATGAGCGTTAGAGTAATTGCTCGATCGAGTGACTCGGCATATTGCTCGAACGACTCGTATCCCATCGAGCAAATGAGCGTTAGAGTAATTGCTCGTTCGAGTGACTCCTCGAACGACTCTTAGACTCATTTCAGAAAAAAGGGATTCCATAGCCACGGGCGTTTTCGAAAAAGGGATTCCACAAATGGGATTCCACAAAAGGGATTCCATAAGTGGGATTCCGTCTTACCTCGAGTGACTCGCATATATTGCTCGAACGACTCGAATCCCATCGAGCAAATGAGCCAACGAGCAATTGCTCGATCGAGTGACTCCTCGAACGACTCGACGACTCATTTCAGAAAAAAGGGATTCCATAGCCACAGGCGTTTTCGAAAAAGGGACTCCACAAATGGGATTCCAAAATGGAATTCCAAAAGTGGGATTCCGTCTTATGTCGAGTGACTCGCAACTATTGCTCGAATGACTCGATGGTGATTGGCAATTCTGTTTCAAACCGATTGTTTGTTCTATGGTGAAGAATGTTGATTGATAAGGGTAAACGTCACCATGATCGATGGAGGGCGGCGTATGCTTTTAGAGAGATGGGCACAGAGAACACAATTTCTCCAAAGGAAACCATTCTTCAAAAGAACGTCGAATGGAGCGATGAATGGGCCCAACAAGTTAGGGTTCGTCTACGTGTAAGCGATCTCCATTCTGTTGATGCTCGCTATCACGTTGACTGCCGGGCAAAATCTGTTGGGTGTAGAGCCGTTCATTCGGCTGCAAGGGCGAGTACTGCATGTCCTGGTAAATTCGGAGTTGACAGTCCCCTACTGGAAGTAGTAGATTTCATGAAAACTGGTCAGTCAATTAGCTGGAGATCTGTTGATATACATAAACGGTATTTGCAATACGGAGGTACAAAGTTATATAGGAGACTTATAGTTACTGAGTTATCCGATATATTTGGCAAAGATCTCCTCATACTTTTTTCTCCATCAACTGCTACCGTTCAGGCTCTGTGAGATTGTTTTGGTAACATTCTTCGTGTTATCGACGTTAAGACATACAATCAGTTATGAAAATCACAGAAGGACACATATCTCAGGATATTAATGAGATAGATATCGACAAATCTCACTAAGACTCCAGATTGAATACGCAAAATGTTTCGGCGTGTACAAGTGAAACCCTAATGAATTTCCTCGGACATTTGTCCCCAAAACTTGACCATACACTTCGTGTTATACTCATAGGAAATATAGTGACTTCCCTTCTCTCAAATGTTGCTACCCCATTGCAAATAAGCTTGGCTAATGTACTTCGAAAATCGAAGGAATCGATCAATACAATAAACGATTTTGGTGTAAAATGTACATATGACAAACTGCTCCGATTCAAAAAATCGGCAGTCTGCTTAGCAGCGAGGAATATCCAGTTAACAGTCATTACGCGCTCTAAAGATGGCCTAGTACAAGTTGTTATTGATAACTTCGACGCAGACATATCTTCTCAGAATTGTAAATCAAGCACACATTCAGTGGCTGTTCTACTGACACGGCCCAATATGAAAGAACATACTACTTCAACGAAGGTTCTACGAATCAAAAAGCAAGAAATGTCGATTCCAATTGATTACTACTTGAAAGTTACTCGATTCAGTGGACCAAAGAAACCGGAAATGCTGAAGACATTTTTGCACAGGGACATAATGCCATTGAGTCTCCTCCCCCGTATGGAAATGGCGAAACGGAGAGCCAAGGAGCTTGACTTCGCGTTCCTTAATCCCCTGCACATTGATGTCAAAATATCTAAATTTCAGGCAGAAAAAAATACCCATGATGCAACTAGAAATTTAACCAATTCAATCTCGTTTGGCAGAGCTCATTGAGCTCTGTCAAACGAGATTGAATTGGTTAAATTTCTAGATGCATTCTGGGAATAAACAGCTTCTTGAAATTTTGGTATTTTGACATCAGAGTAAAGGGGGTTAATGACATAGTGAAATCCGAGACTTCCATCGAATACAAAGGTTGCTTTTCATTTCACATTTGTGTCATCTTTATCAGTAAAACTGCCATTTTGGCGACCATTCTAAATCTTTCTAAATTAGTATTTCGTCATTATTCTTGTCTCAACTGACCTGACACTTCAATAATATATCTTAACAAAATGGATATGTCTCACAAACATTCTCCCCAAACTTGTCTTTTAGCATTTTCGTTTCCAAAGTAGTGTATTGCAGTCCATTTTGATAGCCATCTTGCAGAGAAAACTCTCACAAAAGTATTATTTACCACAATAATCTACATAATTAGAATAATTCCTTTCTGACATAGACGTTGTATTTTCGTCCATAGTATAGTGCATCTGCATACACCTTTCCTTGAACACAGTCAAGAGGCCGACATTTTGGCGGCCATTTTTGCTTTGTAGTTTCCACATAAATGGCATTCTGAAGTAACGTTTCACGTCTCATCGACATTTGACACTGTATGATGAAGATTGTCCCTCCCATTATGCTACTGCGTGTAAAAATGTATTTTTTCTGACCAATTATTGGTGTAAATGGTAAAAGTTTAATATGTTTGGCGGTTATGTTTATTTTTTGACAATATCTTAATTTCCCCAAGCTGGGTATGGCGCAGCTGATTGGACGTGCAAAAGGTTACTGAAAACCCTTGAGAAAAAGCTTTATACGCCAATACAAGTATTTGTGCTCTGTCTGCTGGACTGTCACTGTCGAGTTATATGGAGACGCTCGACAACAACAAAATGGAACAACTCACATGCTGCAATGATTATTGCATACGGCGATAAAGTATTTTGCAGGTAAACTTTTCAAGAGCTGATACATCGCAGACTATGTATAACAAGATAGTTTATTTATTACACTGTTTCCAAGTTTTGACTAGGGTGTTCGGAGCCGTTTTATTGAAACACGTTCAGAGTGCTCTCTCCAGCAGTGCTCCTCACAAATGCCTCAATACAAAGTTTTTTGAATTTATTGGGGTTTAATGACACGTTCGACAGCCAGGGTCATCTCGTGTCGGACAGTTTTTCGGATCGAGGAAACCGTAGTACCCGGTCAGAACTACCGAGCAATGGCGAGCAATTGTCAGACTCCCCAGCGTACTAACTCCACACAAGCAGAGCTAGCATTGGTTGAAGACAAGTGCACAATCGTCGCGCAGTTCGCCTTAGTACAAAGCGCCACCGTATCCCCACACAGGCAATTGGGATGGAGTACCTGCCTTACTCCAACAGAAGCTCTGATTCTTTGTTTCAACACCTCAGAATAGAACATGACAGCGAGGCCGTTAAATAAACTTCAAAAATAGCTGTGAAAAATCTAATATCAAGTTCATTTCGTTTTTGTTTCACGTTAGTTCAAGTGTGTTTTTTTTATTTCCCAATGGATGACGATCAGCCAGACGGTGTTATGAATACATAAATTCTTATACGGTATGCCATTCCAGCCGATCTGAAAGATATTTTTTTATTTTTATGAAGGTCACTCCACGAAATTACTCTTTTTTAGAAAATACACTGCTGCGTTATCCTGGTTGTGGAAAGATCGCGACATTAGGAGGAAATATATGCGGTAAGCAGGCAATACTTTTCTTCAATCAGGCCTATAAAATACTGTTACTGTGCCCAAATCATGTAATTGCGCCCAAATTATTCGGTGTGTAAATTATTTTCAAAGGTTTGCAGTGTAATATGAAATTTGGGCGTTCCCCGAGCGCATTGTAGTGTAGGATATACCTCTGGGTTAAAATAATCTAACACAGATAAATAAAATCTCTCTGCCCGCCTGCCTGTCTGCCTTCTTGTATTTATTTTCAAAAGTAGCTTTCTGTTATCGGAGTTTGTTAAACTTTTAGTTTAGTCAATGAATTTGCGCCTTCCATTCTCTTAAAGGAATGCATTCATGTTTGTGGATATGACCATACATGAGCTTTCAGCTTACTGTCGGATCCACAAAATCATGTCGTTTTACTTCTGTTTTTTTTTTTTTTTTTTTTTGTTTTTTTTTTTTTTTTTTTGTTTGGGGGGGGGGGGGGGGGGTTAATATTGTTTAAGCTAGATTTAAAAAAAACAGAGTTGGCCAGAGTTACGTAATGTGCGTCGCGTCAAATTTAGAGTGGGAAATTTGAAACTCAAGTTTCCAGTTGGAAATAAAAGATCAAAATTTCTCATCATTAGTTGGAATTTTAATATTTTTCATGAATAATGTTAATTTATTGAATTTCCAACTATTTGATTTTTGACCTCGGAATTTCCAACTATTAAAAAAAATACTCCTAGCTGGGGGGGGGGGGGGGGTGGGTGAGACCCCCCCCCCCCCCCACATACACCCCCCCCCCCCTGTCGCCACATCCCTGCATGCACTCAAATTTTTTTTATTTACGATTCGCACCTGCAGTACCATATTTTTGGTTTGAACCCGATTCTTTCAGTTTTTGAATTTCCCACCTTCTTATGTAGTCACTTGTTCCCGGTTCTCCCATTTCATTCTCTGAAAACAAGCTCTCGTCTCTTTCACAATCATATCAGTGTTAACTGGAATTATATAAGATTGGCAGTCATGTAGTTTGCTTATTTGTTAGTGTGTATTTTTTAACAACATTGAGAAGAGAGGCGACTCCCGGGAGATCTGATGATTTGTAACTCTTGATAATTCCTCCCAAAATTGTCAAAACTGGACATTTGTCCCATCAATCTTATCTCATCAAACAGAAAAATGGCGGTGTGTGTGATCGGCTCCGTATTTTGAATGATATTTTTGATCTCTATGGTTTGAATTACAATTCTGTTTGTGGAAATACTGTAAATACTGTTTTATCGTTTAGCATCTGATATGTTTAAAATGGGAAAAAGATATTATTTAAAACCAGTTATTATTTGATTTTGAGATCGACATTCCAGGTCCAAGTTTTCTGTTACCTGTGAACAATTAGTGAGTAGTCACAAGATATCGTCAACGGCCATTATTTGAAAAGCTGCACTGCGGACTCGATCATTATCAAGTTTCTATTTTTATTGTATAAAGTTAACCCTTTACCCAACGCAGACGATATCAAAATTTATTATTTTAAATATCACTTTTTATTTTTTTTTTAAACATTTCAACAAAACCATATCATGTGACCCCTCGTTGGAACGAGCTCGGATCACATGATATGGTTTTGTTGAAATTATTTTGAAAAATACTATTTTTTCAACTGCTTGAATTTGCATATTACACGGGCGGATGCGACCGATTCGTTGGGTAAAGGGTTAACCCTAACCCTAAAGGATGTCTGAAACTGGAATCACACTGCATTGTATTTAACACTACATTAACACTTACTAATGAACAAGTTAGACTAAAATTAACTCTCACCTTTTATCTGGGACTTGATGATCGAAATCACTGCAGGCTAAGAGTTTTCTTCTGTCCAGATTGAAGTCGCCATTACAAGTGTCCTGACAACGGTTCCCTTCCGGTTTTGCGACATATAGTGATCAGCTACAGACAACTGACTTGCCAAGGCCACCAAACACACATCTCAAATCCAGTGGCGTAGGGAAAGGGCCCGCGGGGCCCGAATTGCGGGGGGAAGGACGGCTAGAAGGAGACCCCCGTCTTGAAGGACGTCCCCACGCTGGAAGAAATCGGGGGATTGGAGAGAGAGAGAGAGAGCGAGACTGTGTACCAAATACACCTAATTTCAAACTCTCACTTCCACACGACGTACTCTTTGTAGTCTATGTATTATTCTTTTAACCCTTTACTTAGCGTAAGGCCAAGAACCGGCCAGCGCTGTTTTCAAAAATCGGCAATTAATTTTCATTATTTTTTTATTTTTTTTTTTGTCTCAAAAACATAAGTTATGACCCCTCGTTGGAACGGGCTGCTTTGGACGAACTTGATGAATTAAGTTTCACTAAGGCACTGTAGGGTAATACCATCTCTTTGTCATCCGATATGTCATCATAGTCAGGGATGAAGAATGCCTCATCTGATTACAGTGGTGGCGCCATGGGGTGGGGGAGGGTACTTACCCGCCCACTTTTTTCGCCAAGCGTAGTAAAAAAATACTATCATTTTAATTGTTTTATTGAACGTTGCGGTGTAATGGTGGGTATACTTAATTCCATATTTCCAAGTGCACTACATCAGAGAAGTTTTTAAATTATGTTTGTGTGTTCAAGAGTATTCGAGAAATGCTAGAATCGAGATCGTGCAACGCATCCGTTTGGAAGGCAGCCTACTTTCATTTTCGATTATTTAAGTGTCGTTTGGTGCTTTGTGCTCGCACTTTACAACAGCGTTCTTCCGTTAAAATGTCACCATGTACGACGTTTTCTATAACTGAAAGACCAAACCAGTAAGTTTCAAAAGGCTAAAATTGTTTTAATTTAATTGTCTGAGAATGCTCCAGAGAACAACATTTACAATGTAAGTTTTAAAAATTTTCTCAACATCGGGAGGGGTGTCTCACTCACTTCTGTAACTCTGGCACCGCCACTGCATCTTGTGCAGCGAGTTCAATTCGAATTCCTTCTCATCAACATGCTTGTGTCGCAGTCTTTTTAACCAAAGGAGAATTCCATCGTCTGAGCATAAAATCAGTCGGTCACGATGAACAACCACCTCTGCCTTTCTGTCTTTGATCCTCACATGGACAGGTAATATCATCTGCATTACTAGATAGGGTTCTTTCAAAGGAGGCTGTAATTTTGAGCTTTGACCAATTTTGGTGGAAGAATTCAACAGATATACGACGTCTCCAATCCAGAAGTAGGGAGCATTGAGTTTAACATCTTAATCATCCTCCTTCAATAGTTTTTCGAGTCGGGCGTGGAGTCTAATATATCGATTGTATTTATAGAGATTATTACCATTATGTGGATGTACAAAATATTTATCTTACAATCAGCATTATTTTGTCTGTATTGACTCCTCAACTGTCGACTGGTCGTTATCTTCTCTTAGAACCCGGAGCTCGACTCGGACACATATTTTTTACATCCACATAATGGTAATAATCATTTTATCTTACAATATATTGGGGATAAGTCAAGAATGTAGACGAATATATAACGAACTATTTATTCGTACGGATGAACAAAAAGAAAAAAATGGAACTCACGCGAAAGGAACGTGCTTGTATCCGAACCCCTGATACAAACATCTGTATCAGAGGATCTGATACACGACAGTTGCGGAGTTAAAATAGACAAAATACATGTCGATTGTAAGATAAATTCTTTTATTTGTTGGGCTCCATGGACATAGGAATAGTCTTCCATTTTCCGGGTGAGCATAAAATAAAAAAAAAAAATGCTAACGATTTTCAGCTGCTAGATTTTCACATTAAACCCGCGGGACCATTTGCTGAAACTCCCCCCACGCATTTTTTTTCACAGGACATGAGGTTTCTTCTGGGCAATAACTCAGTTTCTTAGATTTGTTTTAATGATAATCCGCTTTGCGCAATCTGTATTTCCATCAAATTTTGCTTAATGGTTCACATGCCAGAACGCAGTATTGAAATTCAAACAATGCGATTGTATTTTTTACGCATAAAAAATTAGAAACTAATCAATGATATTTTTACCCAATTCTGTGGCTCTGCTGTGTTTTCCACAATCACTTGGTATAACAATACTAAATATTTTCCCATAAGTGAACACTATAACTTTGGTATGAAAATCAATATAATCGCTTCATTTTAATTTGGGCATGAGTAGTATGTAATGTGGTTTTGAGGGATGGTTTGGGGGACCCCGGTGGGGGACCCCGGTGGGGGACCCCGGAAGTGACGTCATGTCACGCGACCTAGTGGCGCCATGTTGTGTTGTCATGGTAACCCGCGGGAGCGCCCATCTTGTGACGTCATTGTCATGGTGATGGGTGATGTGAGTGCGCATGCGCAGTACGTGTTCTTAGGGTGATACGTGTTTCCGTAGTCCATTTTGTATACTGGAGGCGGCCATCTTGGTTTCTATGGTAGCACGTGGTTGCAATGTTACCCAATTTTTCTGCAATAGCACGGGGTATGTGAGGAGGGTGTGTTCGATTGTAGAAGAGTAAATCTAATTACCACAAACAACCCAACAATCCTTCCAAATCACCAAAATCTATCCCAATTTGAATTATTTCGAATTCTTTCAGAATTCTCTGCTTCTATCTATACATGCAATAGTTTACGTCTACCTAGGCATGTTCCTTTGTTCTAGAGTATACTCCAGTAGAGTAGAAGAGCCTATTATTTGGAACAGTTTATCTTATTATTACTATATTTAGCAATTTCTGGTCTATTCTTGTTAGTTCTGACCCTATTCCAAGTACTCTTGTTGTTTCAAATATCTAAATTATAACTAACCAATCAGATTGCTTGATTTCCCATAATCTGTATACAGGGTTATCTCCCTTGTGTATAACAAAAGACTATATCCAATGGCCATATCCCATGGAATCCCATTTTTTGCAAAACACCTGTGGCTATGGAATCCCTTTTTTGTCGTATGAGGCCATGAGGGCTATGTAAAAGCCCTCAATGAGTCCTCATTTGTTATCCCTCATACCCTCATTGAATTTTGAGGTTATGAGGACCTTGAAAAATCCCTCAATGAGGTATAATGTACTACGACTCTTAGCCTCATTTCAGTACTTTACAGGTATATCCTATAGAATCCCATTTTGGAAAACGCCTGTGACTGTGGAATCCCTTTGTTTGTCGTATGAGGCCATGAGGACTATGTAAAGGCCCTCAATGAGTCCTCATTTATTTTCCCTCATAGCCTCATTGAATTTTGAGGTTATGAGGACCATTAAAAATCCCTCAATGAGGCATAATTTATTACGACTCTTAGCCTCATCTCGGTATTTGAGGATACCTATCGAGGACACCTATCGAGGATACCTTTTATAGGATACTTATCTGAGGATACTATATAGGCTGTACATATCTCTATAGGTCTCTTGCTGGCCCTTAGCACTATTAATCCACATGATGCTTTATGTTATCCTATGACTGGTATATGTAGTATGCAATGCTAGGCATAGGGGTATTGTGGGTAGGGGTACTGCCTGGTAGTTTAGAACGGTACTATAGTATGGCGGTATATACACCTATAGGCCCCTGTTAGTACTTGGTACTATTAACCAACCGGTTGCTTTGTTTTATTATATGGCTGGTATATGTAGTACGTTATGGTAGACCTAGTGATTTTGTGGGGGTGGGGGTAATGCTTGGTAGTTTAGAACGGTAGTATAGCATAGGATTTACATATCCCTGTAGGTCTCTTGCTGGCCCTTGTTACTACTGATCCACCAGGTGCTTCATATTATTGAGCGGTATTCTGGGGTGGGGTCAATGCCTGGTAATACAGAACGGCAGCAGAGTATGGTTGGTATATTCCACTATAGATCCCATCCTAACCGTTGATAGTATTAACATACCAAATGCTTTGTATCATCCTGTTACTGGTAAGGTGGTACGTAATGCCAGTAGATCCTACCTTATTCCGAGTACTCTTGTTGTTTTATAGATCTCTTCACCTAGAAAGTATTTCTGGTAATATATTCAAGGTTTCAAAGATCACTCACCCTTCCTCTTAAACAATATTTTAAACAAACAAAAAGCCTTCTAAACCGTAGCGAGTGGCATCCTCGAGTTTGTCTTCTTTTTTTTTTATTTTGTTTCCGTTTTTTTTACTTATACAGATCCAAGAATAATTCCAAAGTAAGTGTTTAAAAAAATGAAATGAAAAAAAGATAGTTCGGTGAAAATGCTCATACAGAATTAAAGGGAATTATCCGTCGCTTTATCGGAGTTTGAATGTGGGATGCGCCGTCCCACATTCATACTCCAATAATGCGACATATAATTCATTTCAGTTCTCATAATTAAATGTAAAGTGGCTGCTTGTACTATAATGTACCTCGAGGAGGCGGTTGAAGTCTTTGCCATTTATACCAATAAAATATCAGACGATAACACATTTAAACGCAGTTAGCCTTTGTGCAGTCGACAGTTTCATAATTTTCGGCAAAGGGAGACAACAAGAGTTATCACAACCCACATGAATATTAATATGTAAATTAACTGTAATGAATGTAGCCGTGTACAGTGGAAAGCCAACCCACTCTTCAATCGATAATTACGGATAATTGAAGGTTGGTAACAAGTTAATAAAATACATCTTCTTCCTCGCATCATGCAATTACAGTTTAAATGCATCGTAAGACACGCCTACATTTTTTTCGACGTGTGAGTGGGGAAAAGACAACATTCATTCGACAGGAACATTATTCATCGAGTTATGAAAAACTCACCTCGACCAGTCATATGCATGTCAATTAATTATCACTGGAGAAAATTAAATTATAAAAATATAATCAATTGCACGTGCAATAATAATTATGTTTAGCACGGGGACAAATGTATTTTTCATGAAAATAATGAACACATGCACGAAAGGACACAGCGGCTTCAACCAAAACAGCAAAGGATTCCAGGCAGGCAACCAGTCTACGCATAACAGCTGGATGCACCACTTTCTGGTGTACATTCGTGAGAGCTACCGTTGAAACCATAAGTGCTACCACTGTATTGTGCACTATTTTGACGTAATTGCGCGCGGTGTAAGTGCACTTTTTGTCCCTATCAAATTCAAACTGCCCCATTAGCGTTACTCAGTTCCTGTAGAACAAAAACGTACTAACAATACTAGTAAACAGAGTTCGGTAATATCAATCCTCACCTCTACTGGGATACATGTATATGTAATGAAGTAAATAGATATTAAAATTCTACTACATATACAGAATAAAGAGAGTGGATTACTACTTAATTGCAGTGCCATATATTTTTTTTGACTCGAAAAGTATTTCTAATTGTTCGTAACAGCACACGGAACACTTGCAAACTGTCATCAAATGGACCACCGGATAAATCGCTGTAGGATAGACTTTTTCATTTAGTAATTATTTTCAATTGCAGAGGACAAGTCACAAGAAGCACTTACAAACTTTCATCACATGGACCACCGGGTGGGCTCGCTATAGAAGCTCGAATTCGAACTTAGTGCATTTCAGGCAAATTTCTTTAAACAAAAATCTTCTTCTCCAGATCCAGCAGGCAGAATCTTTTCATATTTGGGAAGCAACATTGTGGGGTGGATCTGATTCAACTTTGTTCAAATCGCCCCCCCCCCCCCTGGGTTTATATTTGGGCTGAGTATAGGAGCCCAAATTTGAACTTAGTGCTTTTCAGGCAAATTTCTTAAAAAATCTTCTTCTCCAGATCCAGCAGGCGGAATCTTTTGATATTTGGTATGCAACATTGTGGGGTGGATCTGATTCAAGTTTGTTCAAATCGGCCCCCTGGGTTTATATTTGGGCTCAGTATAGGAGCCAAAATTTGAACTTAGTGCATTTCAGGCAAATTTCATTGAAAATCTTTTTCTCAAGATCCCGCAGGCAGAATCTTTTGATATTGGGTATGCACCATGCTTAGGGGGGTGAGATTCAAGTTTGTTCAAGCCAAGTCCCTGGGTTCATATTTGGGCTCAATGTGGTAGCCCGAATTATAACTTAGTTCAAAATGAGGAATTTTCTTTAAAAATCTTCTTCAGATCCAGCAGTCGGAATGTTTTGATATTTGGTATGCAGCATCCATGGGGGTGGGATTCAAGTTTGTTCAAGCCATATCCCTAGGTCCATATTTGGACTCACTGTGGGAGCTCGAATTGTAACTTAGTTCAAAATGAGGAATTTTCTTTAAAAATCTTCTTCTTCAGATCCAGCAGTCGGAATGTTTTGATATTTGGTGTGCAACATCCTTAGGGGGTGAGATTCAAGTTTGTTAAAGCCAAGTCCCTGGGTTCATATATGGGCTCCCTGTGGGAATCTTTGGATATTTGGTATAAGCTTTTCTTAGGAGGAGCAGATGCAAATTGTTGAAATCAATTCTCTGGGTTGATATTTAGGCTACCATGTTAGGTGAGCGCCCTCAGGCCCCTTGGGGGCCTCTTGTTTTCATTTTTGTCTCAAAAACATAGGTTATGACCCTTCGTTGGAACGAGCTCGACGAGCTCGTTCCGACGAGAGGTCATAACCTATGTTTTTGAGACAAAAAATGAAAATATATTGAAAATTAATTGGCGATTTTTGTGAATAGCGCTAGCCGTTTTTGGCTGTTACGTTGGGTAAAGAGTTAAAGAATAAAAGCATTTTTAAAATTTATTAAGAAAGTTGATTAGTTGACGAAATAATACAACTTTTTGTGGGTTCGTATGATAAATCGACCTCTTAGAGATCCTACAGTGAAATACTGCCCCGACAGGATTAAAATCATTAAAATCAAAATGTAAAAGTAGTATGTCAGGGGCTTTTGAGGTAAAGGTTGCAGGATCTCATTGCAGGATCTCATGTGACGTCATAGTCACGTGAAGTAGTGGCGCCATGTTGTGTTGTCATGGTAACCCGCGTGAGCGGCCATGTTGTGACGTCATCTCCATAGTGATACGTGGTGTGAGTGCGCATGCGCAGCGCGTGTTGTTATGGTGATACGTGTTTCCGTCGTCCATTTTGTATACTGGAGGCCGCCATCTTGGTTTCTATGGTAGCACGTGATTGCTATGTTACCCAATTGTTCTGTAATTGGACAGGGGTATGTTTTAGGGGTATGTTCGATTGAATCGGAGTAAATCTGATTACCACAAACAACCCGACAATCCCTCCAAATCACCAAAATCCACCCGAAATCACCGAAATTGACTTTATTTCCCCATTTTATCGGCTTAGCCCGTAGTGCTATAGTACTTAGGGGTACAAGGGGTGCATTCGATTGAACAGGAGTAATGTTCTGGCTTAGAATTCTCCCAGAATCCCTTTTTGGATCCTTATCCCATGACGTTTTTCCCTATTAAGAATAGCACGTAGTGCTATAGGACAAATTTACCCAGAATTCTCTGCTTCTATCTATATATGCAATAGTTTACGTCTATCTGGCCATGTTCCTTTGTTCTAGAGTATAATCCAGTAGCGTAGAAGAGCCTATTATTTGGAACAGTTTACCTTATTATTGCTATATTTAGCAATTTCTGGTCTATTCTTGTTAGTTCTGCGCCTATTCTAAGTACTCTTGTTGTTTCATTTATCTAGATCATTTATATAAATTATAATTAACCAATTAGATTGCTTGATTTCCCATAATCTGTATGCAGAGTTATCTCCCTTCTGTATAATAAAAACCTATATCAATGGCCATATCCCATGGAATCCCCTTTTTTGCAAAACACCTGTGGCTATGGAATCCCTTTTTTGTCGTAAAAGCCCTCAATGAGTCCTCATTTATTATCCCTCACACCCTCATTGAATTTTGAGGTTATGATGACCTTGAAAAATCCCTCAATGAGGTATAATTTACTACGACTCTTATCCTCATTTCAGTATTTAACAGGTATATCCTATGGAATCCCATTTTGGAAAACGCCCGTGGAATCCCTTTTTGTCGTATGAGGCCATGAGGGCTATGTAAAAGCCCTCAATGAATCCTCATTTATTATCCCTCATAGCCTCATTGAATTTTGAGGTTATGAGGACCATTACAAATCCCTCAATGAGGCATAAGTTACTACGACTCTTAGCCTCATCTCGGTATTTGAGGATACCCATGGCCTGGTATTGTATTATTCGAGGATACCTATCGAGGATACCTTTTATAGGATACTTATCTGAGGATACTATATAGGCTGTTCATATCCCTATAGGTCTCTTGCTGGCCCTTAGTACTATTAATCCACCTGATGTTTTATGCTATCCCATGACTGGCATAGGTAGTATGCAATGCTAGGCATAGGGGTATTGTGGGTAGGCGTACTGCCTGGTAGTTTAGAACGGTACTATAGTATGGGCGGTATATACACTTATAGGCCCCTGTTAGTGCTTGGTACTATTAACCAACCGATTGCTTTGTTTTATTATATGGCTGGTATATGTAGTACGTTATGGTAGACCTAGTGATTTTGTGGGGGTGGGGGTAATGCTTGGTAGTTTAGAACGGTAGTATAGCATAGTCTGTACATATCCCTGTAGGTCTCTTGCTGGCCCTTGGTACTACTGATCCACCAGATGCTTCATATTATTGAGCGGTATTCTGGGGTCGGGTCAATGCCTGGTAATACAGAACGGCAGCAGAGTATGGTCGGTATATTTCCCTATAGGTCCCATTCTAACCGTTCATAGTATTAACCTACCAAATGCTTTGTATCATCCTGTTACTGGTAAGGTGGTACGTAATACCAGTAGTTCCTACCTTATTTCGAGTACTCTTGTTATTTCATTTATCTAGATCATTTATATAAATTATAATTAACCAATTAGATTGCTTGATTTCCCATAACCTGTACTTAATCGTACAGAGTTATCTCCCTTCTGTATAATAAAAACCTATATCAATGGCAATATCCTCGGCACCCCAATTTCGGCACCCCTTTTTTTGAAAAGCATATGGCCTTCGGCACCCCTTCTTTCTGAAATGAGGATAAGAGTCGTATTAAAAATCCCTCATTGAGGGCTTTTTAATACGACTCTTATCTTCATTTCAGAAAAAAAGGGGTGCTGAAGGCCATATGTTTTTCAAAAAAGGGGTGCCGAAATTGGGGTGCCTTCTGAAGAATCCCATTTTTCGGAAATGAGGATAAGAGTCGTAGTAAATTAAACCTCATTGAGGGATTTTTAATGACGTCGCATGAGATCCTGCAATGAGATCCTGCAACCTTTACCTCAAAAGCCCCTGACATACTACTTGTAAACTAGAGAATTGTAATTTGTTGGACAAATTACGGGCTTTTCCTACTTTTTAATGTGAAAAAGCTGACTATATTGTACACGAAACTTTCAATCATTTTGATTATCTTTACACCTGATTTTTTGGGTGCTAGCTTGAGAAATCGTTAGGTTAACCCTCCATTGCCTCCATTGCCTCACACAAACTGTATGTTCGGTCCATGTAGCAAAGATACAGGCCTAAGCTAGGCAGATATTATCTATACTTAACAACATGCAATTTTTCTATTTTGGAAAAATACAGTACGTGGCGAGTGGATTGTAACTGAATCACCCGCGGAGTGGAGTTACCACCCAAGCTATAACTTTCAAATTTTGTACATATCGACAAAAAACATAAGCAATGTTTCAGCCAATGGACTTCCGGGTTTAACCCGGAGGTCCATTGGCTGAAACTTTGCTTGTACTGGTCATGCTTTGCAACAAATTTGTAATTATTGCCTGGGTGGAATTTCCACTCTGCGGGTGATTTAGTGATAATACACTCTCCACGTACTGTAAGTACAGAAATTTACTTGAAATCGAACTTTGTTGGATGTACTACTCAACAAGCAGCCATAGCAGATATTGGGTCGTATCCTACTTCAAAACTTACAAATGTAAATTTGTTTAATAGGCTACTGTACACACATGGAAGCAAAGTTTCAAGTTAACCCTTTCCAAAGTGATAGAAAATAGTAACGAAAATAGGTAGTTTTGAATAGTACTCTTATTCAAGGTTTCAGTATTCTGAAGTGTTATTTATTAGTATCTCACGTCCTTGTCTGCATCTAAGCTATATCATGACACAAAATACGTATAAAGTGAAGTTTTGTCAATCGTTTATGCTTATGTTGTCCAACTACCGAGGAATGGCACCCCGGTAGCGCAAGTTACCGGATCATATTTTACCAGTGGAGGAAAACAAATCTACTTCAGTGGACATGCAGACCTTCACTTCCCGGGCGTGAAGGCTTAATTAACCATTTAGCCAACGAATCGCCCGCATCCGCCCGCGTAATATGCAAATTCAGCAGTTGAAAAATATTATTTTTCAAAAAATGTCAACAAAACCATATCTTGTGACCCCTTGTTGGAACGAGCTCGTCGAGCTCGTTCCAACGAGGGGTCACATGATATGGTTTTGTTGAATTTTTTTGAAAAATTTTAAAAAATGGTAATTAAAATAATAAATTTTGATATCAGCTGCATTGGTTAAAGGGTTAAATCAGAGAAAATAATATTAACACTAACTTTATTGTATAATTATTGCTGTATCTGTTTATTGGTGTTCAACGCCATTGTCAGTATCTGGGCGATATCAGGACACAACATATGTATAAAGTCAAGTTTTGCCAATCGTTTATGCTTATGTTTCCCGCTTATCGGAGATTGCACCCGAGCGGCATTGGTTACCAGGTCCTGTTTTACCAGTAAAACAGAACTTGTTTACCTCAGTAAACAAGCACTGCTTCACTTCCCGGGGTTTTCGTGGGGTTGCTCCATCTATATATATCAGGGTCGCAATTAGGATAAAATGATCCTTCAAATTCGCTTAATTTTGCAGAAAATCGTGAACTGTTTATTTTGCAGGATGAGCTCTTTGGAAGGGCCTATATTTTAATGCCTAACTTCTAAAATTTATCATTTTGACTTATTCCGAGTCACTCTAAAGAACTTTATAATTTAATGAGACTAAAACGTGAACGTCACCGTTCTTCTACATACGCAAAACATTTTCATCTAGCAAACGGTTAATTACTTTACAGCCATTTCAGACGAGATCAAGTTGTATGAGCTTGGATTTAATGACGGGAAAAAAATGAGTACAGAATGCAGCAAAATTCACGAAAATGAAAGTTCTATTTCTAGATAATTCTGTCAAAACATGTGTTGGATTATGTGTGACATCAAAGCTTATCACAGAAAATGTGTTTCCTTATAACACAGAAAACAGATATGCAAAGGAAAATAGACTATACCAATCCTACTCAGGGAAACGGCGGAATACAGAAAAATACGAAATTAATCGAATAATGAGTTTTGTCTGACAGTACTCATATTTGTACGGCCAAAACTGGTATCGGATAAACAGTGACGGAAAGTTTTCTGACCAGACTAGTAGTTATGCAGCCAAAACTGGTATTGGATAAAGTGAGATACAAGAACATATAACACAAAATGTGTTCCCCATTGATTTTTATTGCAGTTATGGAAAGCGTAATGAGCTCTTTCCTTTTTGTTTTTGGACAACTGAGTACAGAAAATTGCAAAATTCACTAAAAATTATTTTTTTTCGGACAGTATTATTCTTTAAGTGGCCGAAGAATCGGGTATACTCCAGTAAAGTAGAAGAGCCTATCACGTAGAAAAGCTTTCCTTATTGTTGCTCTATTTAGCTTTTCTGGTCTCTTCTTGTTAGTTCTGACCCTATTAGGACTACTCTTGTTGTTTCATTTCGTATGTTGGGTTAATTCCCAGAGCATAATTTACAGCAGCGATATGTTCTTTAAGCATCTTTTACATCCAGCAAAGCAAAGTGTTTGAAATTAATCCTTTCCAAAATGATAGAAAGAAAGCAACCAAAGTTGGCTAATTTTGGCATTTTCAAACGGTACTCTTATTCTCGACCGCACTGTGCTTGAGGGTTAAATCTGAGATTAAAAAATAAACAGTAGCTTTCTTCTGCAATCATTGTTGCATCTGTCTGTACCAAATAATTGTTACAACACCCTTGCGATAAACAATCCTGTCAATAAAGCCATGGAATCTAGATGTGTAAATGAAACCAGGATAGTGAAATCCACGCATGCGTTTACAGGGTAATAAAAAGCATAATAAGCAAAGTTTTATTAAATGAAGTACAGGGTTGTACCCAGTGCTTCAATAATTGAATTTTTGATGATTATTCCTATAATTAGTGTCTGGAATCTAAGATTATTGCGTCCTTTATATTACCCACCCGTGGAAAGTAACCAATCCACGGCGACCGTAAGTAGTAGGAGATATGGTAACCGGTTGTAGAAACCATGGGTTTTTACGACAATTAGCCTCCTAGTCCCCACCAGCCCCAAATAGTCCCCACAGACCCTAATAGTTCACACCAGTCCTGAAATCACCAAAAACGACTTTATTTGATACGAAACCCAAGATTGGGCATGCAATAGTAGCACGGAGTGCTATAGGACGCGTTCGTATTGAATCGGGTATACTCCAGTAAAGTAAAAGAGCCTATCACGTGGAAAAGCTTTCCTTTGTTGCTCTATTTAGCTTTCCTGGTCTCTTCTTGTTAGTTCTGACCCTATTCCGAGTACTCTTGTTGTTTCATTTATCTAGATAATCCAATCAATTCACTTTACTAGCGCTAACTAACCAATCAGATTGCTTCATACCCCATAATCTTTATACAGAGTTATCTCCCCTTATTACAACGAAGTCCTATACGATTCTCATCACCTCTGTATCCAATGGCCATGTCCCATGGAATACCATTTTGGAAAACGTCTCTGGTTTTGGAATCCCTTTTTTATCATACGAGGCCATGAGGGCCATGAGAAAATCCCTCAAAGAGATCTAATTTACTATCCCTCTTAGCTGCATCTCGGTATTTAATGGCCATATCCCATGGAATCCCTTTTTAAGAATCCCTTTTTGGGAAACGTCTCTGGTTATGGAATCCCTTTTTATCGTATGAGGCCACGAGGGCTACGAGAAAAACCCTCAATGAGGTATAATTTACTATCCCTCTTAGCCTCATTTCGGCTGAGGCCATGAGGGCCATGGAAAAATCCTTCAATGAGGCTTAATTTACTGTCCCCCTTAGCCTCATTTCAGTATTTGAGGATACCTATGGCATGGCGACGTACTATTGGAGGATACCTGTATAGGAACCGGATCATAGATATCCTTAAATACCGAAATGAGGCTAAGAGCGCTGGCTGGTAAATTAGATCTCAGTGAGGGATTTTTTTTGTGGCCCACATGGCCTTAGCAGAAATGAGGCTAAGAGGCGTAGTAGAATAGACCTCACTTAGGGATTTCCCATGGCCCTCATGGCCTCATACGGCAAAAAAGGGATTCTCCAGAAGGTATCCTCGATAGGTATCCTCAAATAATACAATACAGGGCCATATGCATTCTTAAATACCAAAATAAGGCTAAGAGGGATTGTAAATTAGGCCTCACTTAGGGGTTTTTCATGTTCCTCATGATTGGATTGGATTATCTAGATAAATGAAAAAACAAAAGTACTCGGAATAGGGTCAGAACTAATAAGAACAGACCAGAAAAGCAATATAGCAACAATTAACAACATGTTCCACGTGATAGGGTCTTCTTCTCTACGGGAGTATACTCCAGGCAAACGAACATGGTCGGGTAGACGGAAAACTATTGCGTAGATAGACAGGAGCAGAGGATTCGGAAAAAAATTCGAAATAGTACAATTTGTCGGGTCTATTTGGGTAATTCTTTGAATCGAGAAATTACTTTTGTACAAAGGAACATGCCCTCCGAACATACCCCTGTCCTATTATAAGCCTTTTGGTCACATAGCAACCACGTGCTACCGTAGAAACCAAGATGGCGGTATCCGGTATACAAAATGGGCGTCGGAAACGTATCACCCTACCAACACGCGCTGCGCATGCGCACTAAGACCACGCATTACTATGGGGATGACGTAACAAGATGGTCACTCAAGCGGGTTACCATGACAACCAAACATGACATCACTGCGTCACGTGACATGATGTCACTTATGAGATCCCCCACGAGATCCCCCAACCGGAGCCGGTTACCTCATCTCCTACTACTTCCCTTCCTCGGTCCCCTGCGGGGTACCCCATGAGATCCACCAACCGGGGCCGGTTACCACATCTACTACTTCCCTTCCTCGGCCCCCTTCGGGATCCCCCATGAGATTCCCCCAACCGGGGCCGGTTACCTCATCTCCTACTACTTTCCTTCCTCGGTCCCCTTCGGGATCCCCCATGAGATTCCCCCAACCGGGGCCGGTTGCCTCATCTCCTACTACTTCCCTTCCTCGGTCCCCTGCGTACTCCCCAATGAGATCCCCCAACCAGGGCCGGTTACCACATTTCCTACTACTACCGTACTGCATACAGTTACTGAAGGTTGCTACAACAATTGATAATGTCACATTGAAGTCCGTGACAAATTTCCACAGCTTTTACCAAGGTATTACCGAGTTCCGTAGCGCATTTCTAGAGTAAGTCCGCCTCACGTTTCACCAAGCCAGTCAGCACAGTTTTTCGGCTATGCGGGGTCTTTAACATGCGAACTGTCAGGCAATAGCGCATTACCTTTCCATTGCCAAAGGAGATCAAATGATTGTATTCCGTCTCGTGTGGGGCTGCGCGACATCTCTAACCAGCACCATGCTAAGATGTACATCCCGGCATTCAATCAACTCTTTACCCAACAAATCTCGGAGGTTTAGTCAACAATATGATACGGACAATCTAGTGTATGGCGCTAGGACTTCCCCCACAGTGGAGGAGAAGGGGGATTCTGATCCCCGATAGGGGGCTAGTGTATTCCCCAACGAACCCACAATGAAGGAGGCAGTTTCCTCGACGGGGTTGGAGAGGCACAGACCTCGCCGATAGGGGGACTTTAGCCGCCTTCTGGCGCAACCACTGACACTGTATATTTGCTAGATCGATCAACAAAATGGCTAACAACATCATAGAATGTACTCTTCCGTGGCAAATGTTTTAAGATTTAACTGTCGAGAGTTGTTACTGCGAGGCCGTACTACTGTCCATAGTATTAATTTCCTAGCACGTCATCCGGAGACTGGATACACTACAACTGTTTGGCTGCACCCACTTCATGAAGTAAAAATATATTTCATCCCCGTTGATAGTGTTCTCCCCAAAACATCGCATTTTTTCAAAAAAAAAAAAACAGTGACTCAACCCAGACAGTTACCTCCCCTGATGTACAAAACGGCTTGCGTTGACAGCTTCAGTGAACATTTTCCCACAGGCGACTAACGTGTCTGTATGAAAAAATGACCGTTTCGCTTTAATGTGAGCATTCAAACATATTTGTTCAGTACAATCCCTTAGACAACTTATTCTGAGAAGTTATTTCACAAATAAGAAAGCAAAAATTACCGGAATGCAGGCGCGCAGCCAGGATATCAAAGTTAGGGGACAAAAGTAATATCTAGCGAGGGAAGGGGGGGGGGGGTGGAGGAGTGGTAGTTCATCGATCTGAACGTGGCGAATACGGGTAGCCACTACGTTTAGATCGCTGGAAAACTAGGGGGCATACAGAATAGGATGTGCAGCATCATCCGAGCCATGTAGCGGCGAGATGGGGGCGAGCACAAGATCGAGGGGGACACCCCTACTTGCTGGGCGCGGGACTCCCCCTGTAAAAATTTGTTGAAGGAATCAATAATTAGGGGCGGCATGACAAAAATTTGGGGGAGGGGATGTGCCAAAATGTCTCAAATAACCATCTATTTTTCTCTGGAATATTCAACGATCATGGGAAATTTAAATAGAATGCATCTAAAGATTCTCAAACCAATAGATATATTTGTTGGCTGCTTAATTAGTTTCGAAAATTTGCTCTCCTATGTTGTTGATGTTGAACCCAACTCTTATAAGCTGCGTTCGACCTCTTTTCGTTAGCTTGAGTTGGACTTGGGCCAGGAGAAGATGATGATCCGAACTTACATCTGTCCAACGTTTGATTCTCAAATCTAGTAAGGAGCACCTGGACTCATTGCTATTCTAATGGTGATGTGGACTATCTGGCTTTCTGCTGTGAGATTTGGGGATGCCCAAGTATGGTCGTGATCCACGTGTGGCCAGTGATGTCTACGCATGTGTGTACCAGGTAATAAAAATCATCATTAGGAAAATTTTAATTAATGACGTACTGGGTTGTACCCGGTGCTTCCGTAATTAAATTTTTGATGATTATTCCTGTAATTAGTATTTGGATACTAATATTATTGCGTCCGTGAAAATATTGCCCACCCGTGGAAAGGGACCAATCATGTCATTGTGGAGAAAATGGATCCACCGACAACTAGGTTGTGTCCACTACACAGATCTACTAACCTCTCTCCAATGTTGGTCATCTACCACACTCCATGCGTCCTCATCACCTCTTCGTATCCGTAGAAATGCCATTTGAGTCCATATTTCCCATGAGTATTAACACCTCATTTTTTGTGCTGACTTTTTCTAAAACTCGTTGCAGTTTGCTGATGAATAAATCTTTCACTTCTTTATCGACTTCATTGATAGTGAGTATGGCATGGTGACCCGAAGACTTATCTCCGTTACGCTGTTCTGGGGGTGGCGGTAATCAATCTGGAACTAATAGATTCCCCCCAACGGGTAAGCGACCACCGTGCCTCTTTGGATAGCACGAGTCCTTCACCCCCCCCCCCCCCCCCCCTGAATGTGTTGGTCCATCATAATCATGCCCCGAATAAAGAATAAGTTCCCCAGTCGCTCAGATATGTATAATGTATATTAAAAATGAAAAATATCATAACAATATAAATAATCAAAACAAAGAAGATTTCGTTGAAGAACCTACACATACCAAACCTCACACGACGTCATGCGTTTCATTCGACTTTTAAAAGGAGTGATCAGCCGACACTCCGATATTGTCGACTGAGCCTGGTCCGAACATATATCTTACCACGTAATAATCACCTCTGTATTTCTGGTGATTCGCCTCTCTTGGGGACAAGTGAGTTTATGTATTAAAAGGGATCGACGATAATTCGCGCTAAACACAAGCTGTTTATATATAGGAACATCAAATACCACTATTATTAAGTTTCTACATAAGTGTCCACAATTTATTAGTCTGTGTGAAACACACAGACTATTGTTTTGGCACGGTTTCTTTTCTTTTCTTTTCTTTCTTCTTGTTTTCTTCTTCTTCTTCTTCTTCTTCTTCTTCTTCTTCTTCTTCTTCTTCTTCTTCTTCTTCTTCTTCTTCTCTTCTTCTTCTTCTTCTTCTTCTTCTTCTTCTCCTGTCTTCTGTCTTCTCATCACTTTTTTGTCCGCAAGATAACTCGAAAACGAATAGCCTATCTCGTTGATTTTTGACATGCTGATAGACAGCCACAAGTTCTCGGCCACGTATGTTTTTCAGATTCCTGGGGTATCAGGGGTGTCTGTAGGGGTGTTTTGAAAGTGGGTCACGCCCATATCTCAGGCGTGGTATGACCTACAGACCTGGGACCAACACCAAATGAGTCGACACTCGACGGAGGTTCAAAATATGGGTCAAGGTCACGGAGGTCATCTAGGGGTCATTGAGTGACATTTTCAGAATTGCTGGAAATCACATTTTTTGACCCCTTAAAGTATTCCTGAAGTACACATGCATTTTGACGTAAAAAAAGTGGGCGTGCCCAAAATTTTTGAAAGTGGGTCACGCCCATATCTCAGGCTTGGTATGACGTATGGACCTGGGACCAACACGAAATGAGTCGACACTCGATGGAGGTTCAAAGTATGGGTCAAGGTCACGGAGGTCAACTAGGGGTCATTGAGTGCACTTTTCAGAATTGCTGGAAATCACATTTTTTTACCCCTAAACTATTTCTGACGTACACACATGCATTTTGACGTAAACAGAAGTGGGCGCGGCCAAAATGTTTGAAAGTGGGTCACGCCCATATCTCAGGTGTGGTATGACGTATGGACCTGGGACCAACACCACTCGATGGAGGTTCAAAATACGGGTCAAGGCGACGGAGGTCACATAGGGGTCATTGAGTGCATTTTTCATAATTGCTGGCAATCACATGTTTGCCCCCAAAGCATTCCTGAGATTCTTACATGCATTTTTACGTTAAAAAGGTGGGCGTGTCAAAAAAAATTTAACGTGGGTCACGCTCATATCTCAAGCATGGTATGATGAATGGACCTGGGACTAACACCAAATGAGTCGACACTTGGTGGATATTCAAAATATGGGTCAGGGCCAAGGAGGTCACCTAGGGGTCATTAAGTGCATTTTTCATAATTGCTGGAAATCACATTTGTTGACCCCCCCCCCCCCCCCCCCAAAGCATTCCTGAGGTCCATACATGCATTTTTATGCTAAAAAGTGGGCCAACATTTTTGAAAGTGGTCATGCTCATATCGCAATCGTGGTATGATGAATGGACCTGGAACTAACACCAAATGAGTCGACACTTGATGGAAATTCAAAATATGGGTCAAGGTCACGGTGGTCACCTAGGGGTCCGCCTGAAAGAGGTCACCAAAGTCATCAAGTGCGTATTATTCAGAAATACTGGGAAATGAATTTTATTACACCTGAATGCATTTCTAAAGTTTATGAACGTGTTTCATCACTCAAATTAGTGGGCAGAGCCAAAAATGTCCATTTCTGATTCGAGTATCGAACCCTTTGAATGCTGGTCACAAATATGCCTTTTCTGATTTCTTATAAATAATTGTTCTGATTCCAGTATGAATATCTGTAAATACTGTTAACGAAAACCCATTTCTGATTTGTTTAAAAATATTTTACTCCTGAAAATAAGCCTCCACAAATTCTCTTTCTGTATAGTTTATTCGTGATACTTTAACCCTTTTCACACAGACTTGAATTTACTGGGTGCAGTAAATTCTGTTTCTCTCAGTTACATTCATATAAGACATGTTTTAATGATCTGTCTTCTATGCACTCTTTTGTCCGCACGATAATGCCAATACAAACTATCCTATCTCATTGATTTTCACTATACCGGTTAGTAGTTACTTGTACTCTGCCATCTGTGTTTTTCAGGCGTTTGGGGTCCAAGGTTTGACTCTACAGGCCACAAGATGTTCACAGTTTCTACTTTAACTTGTAAATGTAATCGTTGAAACAAAATCCACTATTCAAAACTGGAGAGAATCTATCTCTTCCCAACAAAACTCATTGTACAGTAATGTATAATGGGTCACACAAAATAACATTGTTTATTTAACCTGATGTTACAAATTAATTCTCAAATCAAGCTTGATAGAGAACCTTTCACTTTTCAAAGCATTTTAAAATGTATTTATACTCTATCATAACTCAAGCCAGTCCGGTTTCGGGTGGAGTGACTGAGTCAGGGAGGTCTGATTTTTACAGTAAAATACAAAATATGAATAACATGTTTTAGACCAATTGAACCAAATAATCCATGAAATTTTACCTAGTCGTTTTTTGGTCTGTTGGCTGAAAATATCTTTCAACCCTTATGGCTAAGTCCAGCTTCAAATTTTAATATTGTCCTTTAATTTAACCCATAGACATGACTTGAGATTCGGTCCTGATTAACCCCTACTGGTCATTGCCAACCACTTAGGAACTCCTGAGCTCTGTTACGTTATTTATTTTCAATCACAACTCAAGATCGACGGGTTTCAAGAAGCAATGGTGAGTGGCTTTCTGGAAACAAAAAACCACAATTATAAATTATTAAAATAGAATATTTAAATGGTCTTTTTTAACCCTCTTAATACTTCAATGTGATTCCAAATGCCCTTGTTTAACTCACGACAGTAGAACGTTTTGTAAATTTTCTCTCATATTGCCCCTCTGTTCACAACAGCCATTTTTGAGATCCAACCAACTTCTTATTTCCCGTACGCCTTGCTTAGGACCCTAGATGCATTTTACAGCCTTTTAAATGGATTAGACAGGCGAACGGTGGCGATGAGGTTACAGTATTTTACTTCAAACTGAAAGATTCAGAGTTGCCAGGGAAGAGGCACAGTGACGCAGTGCACTTTTTAAATGGCTTGCTTTTAACCCTCTCAATAAAGCATTCTTAACCATTTACCCAACGTAACGGCGAAAAAATGGGTCAGCGTTATTCACAGAAATTCCCATTCAGTTTATATTTTTTTCATTTTTGCTTGAAAAACATAGGTTATAGACCTCATTGAAATGAGGTCATTTTTAAAGGGTTAAAATGGAGTGTTTAAAGGGAGTATTTTAACCCTCTCAAGATCTTAATATCGGTACAACAAATGTTATTATCATGCAAACCGAGAGTAATGTTAACCCTTTCCATTTTCACAATGTTGCTCTAAACACAGATGGGGGATCGAGGAGACCTCGGTATTTTGCCAATACCAATGAGCCTTCAGATAGGCTCTTGGGAGCCTTTAGGGCCTTTTGACGTTTATATTCCAACATTACTGATTCCTTTCACTTGCAATATATTTTTCAGAGGTACTATGTACCTTACCATCTTCTAGCTAATATGAATATTTGCTATCATCTACAAATATGGCAGATGGTGAGTTGGCAGAGTCAATATTTTCGAAGTGGTTTATGCTCATACTAGCCTTGGTATGACCCATAGAGATCAGACTTACATCGAATGGGTTGAACTTGCCAGAGGTTCAAAATATGGTCCACCTTATTGCGGTCAAGAGAGGTCATAAAGTGCGTATTTTTCAGAACTGTCAAAAATTGCATTTTATAATAACTGATGCATTCTTCAATGTAGATGTAGACATGGGACTACTCCGACTGAGTTAAAAATGCAGGCGGTTCAATATATGAAAATGTATTTTATAACACCTTAAAGCATTTTTAAAGTTTATAAATGTATTTCATTTCTCAAATTATTGGGCGGAGCCAAACTTGTCCATTTCTGATTCGTGTATCGAACCCTTTGAATGCTGGTCACAAATATGCCTTTTTTGGTTTCTTATAAAAATTGTTCTGATTCCTGTATGAATATCTGTAAATACTGTTAACGAAAACCCATTTCTGATTTGTTAAAAAATATTTTAGTCCAGAAAATAAGCCTCCATAAATTCTTTTTTATATAGTTTATTCCTGATACTTTAACCCTTTTCACACAGACTTGAATTTACTGGTGGCAGTAAATTCTGTTTCTAAACTTCCGTTGTTTTTTCTCCACGATCTGATGCTCGAAACTATATTGTACAGTTAAAGAGGGTCGAAAGAGGCTTGTCTTGCGTTGTCCCCGCGCGCCTTCGGCGCGTGAAACCATTTCATCTGTACTTTTGTTATTCGTCTCGTATGGATTTCCAATCACTGTCCTCTCGCGCGCTGAAATTTCTCATTCATTGATTCATTCAATTTTATGATGTTTATTGCGGTTTCTCGAAGTTCGATGTTTTTTCGAGTGCGTCACCATAGAAACCAATAAATATTGCGAGGTCCATAAGCGTACGGAGATAAGTTAAAAGGGGAAATATGCATTAATAACAGTTTTAAAAGGAGGGGATATGTGTATTGGTATATTTTACTAATGTGTAACATTGTATCCACCTCAGATGAGCATTTCGATAATTGAGAGAATTTAAAGTATAATGCAACCCGTTCTTTTTGATAATTAAGAGGATTTAAAGTCTACAGCGAAACCTCTGCTTGTCAATTCGTCGATGTAATAACTAAATAATGAACAGAAGGGAAAGCAGCGGGTAATTAATTAGCTGTCAAATTAAGTTGTACTATTGCTTGCACAAATGGGTGGGGTAAAATTGTCTTTTCAATTTTTTCATTATTTATTTTCATGAACCACATATTCAACAGTCATCCCCATTTATCAGGTATAAGTGCCCATTTAATACACTGAAAGCTCGTTTAATCACATGTATAAAGAACAAAATTGAAACGTCATGAGCGAAGTAAAATTTTAATTACTTCATTACGCAACACTTTGGGCGGTCGCTTATTTGACGCAGTTATCAGGTGAAAAGACCTTAATTAACCCTGTGCTACCAAATGCCTCGCTATTCCCATACCTCGCCCCTCCTCTCAACACCCGGAAACGAACTGTTTGAAGACATCCCGTACCTCATTCTTCCCAGTCTATCCGATAACCATACTAACCCCCTTCTGTTGCCACCCAATTCCCACATATCCTTCATTCTCCCATCCTACTTCCCCTTTATATTTCCAGTGAATCTTATTTTGCCTCAGTTTCGGTTGAGACAAAAAGGTTGAGTCGTTGTTTCTTTCAGGTTTTATTTTTGCTTATTTAACCCAAGGAGAAAAATCAACAAAATACCGAAACTCTACAAAAGCCACTTTTTGAAACAAAAAGGCTTTCCGGCGAGTCCATGATATGGACCTGTGTCGTGATGTTATATGTGCATGGTGCTATACAGGACAAGCAGCATTCCTTAAGGCTGTGGATCCCCCGCCCCCACCACCTCCCGCTTCTTTTTGTGTTCGACAATGTTTGTGAGTTTCGTTTTTTTCTCGACAACTGACACCACGTAGATTTTTCGGTTTACTGGAGAGCTCTAGACTTCCACCACCCCCACCTCAAAGGTGCCTTCAAGGTACTCTTCAAAATTGCATTCTGGAAAATGCTGAAAGTGGCTTTGGATGGCAATGACTGAGTGAATTTCCATGTGATTGCTCGAATAGTGAACATTGGACATTAATAAAATTTGATAAAACAGCCTTATTAGTCTGTGTGAAACACACAGACTATTGTTTTTGTACGGTTTCCTTTTCTTTTCTTTTTTAGTCTGTGTGAAACACACATGCTATTGTTTTTGTACGGTTTCTTTTTCTTTCCTTCTTCTTCTTCTTCTTCTTCTTCTTCTTCTTCTTCTTCTTCTTTTTCTTCTTCTTCTTCTTCTTCTTCTTCTTCTTCTTCTTCTTCTTCTTCTTCTTCTTCTTCTTCTTCTGTCTTCTATGTTCTTCCTTGTCCGCACGATAACTCGAAAAGGAATCGTCCTATCTCGCTGATTGTTTGGCATACTGATAGACAGTCAGAAGTTCCCGGCCACCTACGTTTCTCAGGTCGCTAGAGCCACTGAGTATGGCGCAGTCGACCACAGGGTTTTCACAGCCTCCAATTTCCTGATACAGTAAATTCTCCCCAAGCAATAGGATGCTATGTTATTCACAGATAATGTAAACATCAGTGGAGTAGCTGTCAAAAAATGAAATGTAATCTTGTTATGATAATGGGATGCCTTGCAAGGAAATAAATTATAAATTATTCAGTTCAATGCTTTTAAGCCTCTCAAGACTTCAATGTGGATTGCACATATTTTATTTCAGGCAGAATAAAGTTAACCCTTTCCATAAAACTGCACTGAATAATTGTTGAAACCTATCGCAAAACTATTAGGATGCCGGTAACAATGTAATACTGACATGGTCGACTGTATTGTTAACTGTGTTAGTGCTATGACTGTTTAAAACTCATTTGTTAGAGGAGTTCTATAGTCTTTCACTGTGCTCGACTCGGTCTCACCGAGAGTGCAGAAACCTTTGGTGCCAAAGAGCTATTAAGAGAATGTCTCTGATGTGTGCTGGTCCATCCCTCCGGAGTGCAAAAGCAGGTACTGTCAGCTGAGAAACTTAATGTTTTTCGCTTTATTTTCTGTAACATTTAATTCTATGTGGAATGTGACACCTTTTCAGTGTGCCTTCCAAAGTAAGGGATTCTTAACCCTTTAGCCAACATAACGGCGAAACCCGGTCAACACTATTCACAGAAATGTCTACTCAGTTTTAATTACCTTTTCATTTTTGCTTGAAAAACATAGCTTATGACCCTTTACTGGGTTGAGCTCATTTTTTAAATGATTATTTATTCATTGGTGTTTAAGGTCACATATTTCTGCACAGTGGCTAATCATGACCACGACAGTTTTTCGGGTGGGGGAAGTCGGAGTACCCTGGAAGAACAACGAGCAACTGTCAGATCCCCCACATACTAACTCTACACAAGCATTGGTTGAAGACGGGTGCACCATCGATGTGCAGTAGGCTTTAGTACATAGCGCCACCATGCACCCACGTGGGCTATGGGGTGGATGTCTTGTCCAAGTACAGAGTGCGGACCTCACGCCTTGCAGCCTGCACCTCTGCCAACTGTGCCACTGCGCCCCCATTTAGAGGATTAAAATGGAGTATTTAAAGGGAATATTTTAACCCTCTGAATATCTTAATATGGGGGCATTATTCAGAAAGACTAGGAAATGCATTTTATTACACCTGAATGCATTTCTAAAGTTTATGAATGTATTTCATCACTCAAATTTGTGGGCAGAGCCACAAATGTCAATTTCTGATTCATGTATCAAACCCTTTGAATGCTGGTCACATATATGCCATTTCTGGTTTCTTATAAAAATGTTCTGATTCCTGTATGAATATATGTAAATACTGCTAACGAAAACCCATTTCTGATTTGTTCAAAAATATTTTACTCCCGAAAAATAAGCCTCCATGAATTCTCTTTCATTATAGTTTATTCCTGATACTTTAACCCTTTTCACACAGACTGGTCGCGACAGCGGGGTGTCTCATCCCCCCCCCCCCCCCCAATATTTGTCAAAACCCCAATAGTTGGAAATTCGGAGGGCAAAAATATCAACAGTTAGAAATTTAAAAACTACTGAATATACGGTATAATTCACTAACAAACCTATTTTTCCGAGTGGAGGACCATAATAAGGAAATATTCCGACTACCGAGACTTTCGGGTGAAAATCGGGTCAAAGAATTCCTACTCCACGCGGCCTGAAGTCTGAATGACATCAATTAGAAGAGTCCATAATCACCATTTGGGGTAGACCAATCCACATTCTCAACGTGCAGCCTTTGGGCTGCACGTTGAAAATATCGATTGGTCTACCTTACAATTCACTGAGCAGCCATTCTACTTTTTAAATGTATGGTGTGTCATGATCCTGGACGGGGAAAGCGGTCTTACGGGTTCAAAGGGTTAATAAAAAAGTACTTGTCATGTCAAGTGCCTGTGAAATGCTCTAGAAACACAAAACTCCCACTTTCCCAAAGGCGATGTTTCAAATGTGTCCGTCAGACAGGAGGCGTACGAGCCACTGGGGACAATTCGGGCAAAGCAAGATACTGAAAATTTGTATCCAACTCGAATTAAAAATGTTTCCCTACACAAAAATCACTGAATTTGGAACTAAAAATTAGCCTTATAACTATTACCAGAACCCATGAAAACGCATCTGAGCACATCAATTTTTCAAAATTTTCTAGGGTAGGACCCCAGATCCCCTGCTAAAGATTCGTGCCTTTGGCGCTCGCAGTTTCGCGCCTATCATCCTACGGTGCTCATGTGTCGGGATTCCCAGTTAGAGTTTCAAAGGGTCTAGCACCCCCCCCCCCCTTTAAAAGGCCTCTAGCTACTACGTCCCTGGGCCTCTCGTGTTCCAGGGATTACGCTTCGCAACTCGCTGTAGTCTCATTTCAGGGTTCATTTCCACCCAATGCAGTGTTCAAACTATCCATTCATGAGATCCTCGACTCGACAATTTTCTTTTGCTCAACGGCTTCAAACGACAAATCACGGAGGATATTTTTTGGAGCTTTGCAAGCTCATTTAGTTTCCCCGCTCACCTCTCATAGTGTCTGAATACTATTTCGCGACAGACTTCAACTTCGACTCAAGATCCGTCGCGTCGAATACGCTTACGTGGCCGTATATTACCTCCTTCCTGCCATGACCCTATCCTCTCAGTCGCTTACAGGATCAGGCTTTACAACTCGTTTTGACTCACGGATTCGATGTCGATACTGATAGGAGGGATGGGGTACTCCCCAATAAACTCACAATAAAAGAGGCAGTTTCCCCGATGGGAGTAGACCTCCCGACAGGAGGGGGTGGGGTCTAGCCCAACCCATCTCACACCATCACTGCAACTGAACATTTGCAGGATCGTTCAACAAAAACTGTTAGCAACATCATCAAATTTCTCCTGTGAAAAATGTTTTAAGATTTAACTGTCGATGGTTAACTGAAGTGGACAAACTACTGTCCACGCTATTCACTTCCTAACACGTCATCCGGTGACAGGATACATTGCAACTATCTGGCCGTATTCACTTCTTGGTGTAAAAGTACACCTTACCGCCATTCAGTTTCTCGCAATGACTCAACCCTCACAGTTATCTCATATGACGTACAAGACAGCATGAATTGAAAGTTTCAGTGAATATTTTCCTACAGGCGACTATTAGAACGTTTCTGTGAAAATAAAATGAATGAGCGGATCACTTTAATGTGAGCGTTCAAACATATTTGTTAAGTACACTCCCTTTGACTGATCGTGTGAATAATTTTTTTGCAGGGAATTCAAATAAAAAACACGAATAATCGCTTCATTTATAAAGGCCCCAAAATGTCTCAAATAACCTTCTATTTTTCTCTGGAGTATTCAACGAAGATATTGAATAGAATGCTTGAAAATATTTTCAAACGATTTCATTTTTGGGTTGCTTAATTAGTTTCGAATCACTCACGATTACCACTTTCAAGGCCGGTAACTCTTTTCAAGTATTTACTGCTCTTATTTATGAATTGGTGTTTATTTGGTACATAAGGTCCCATATTTCTGTATAATGGCTAATCGGGACCTCAACATCGATATAACGTAAAGTCCAGCCAGTCCGCGTTTGTACCTATGTTGCTCATTTTAGAGAACTTCCAACCCCACGCGCTGGTGGTCGAGTTATATTTTACCAGTAAAATTGAGCTTGTTTACTGCAGAAAACAAACGCTGCTTCACTTCCGAGGTTTCTCACGGGGATTTTACTCTTGTTACACCCGATCGTAGTAATATATTTAATACAGTACGTAATATAGAAGACTCCATTTTTGAGCAAACACCGACCACAAGCCGCATCTCCTCAATGACCCTAGACTGGTAATCTTTATATTTTCTGTCTGTTTCAAAGCTGACAGTTCATGTATATGATCTTAACGAGTACCTCGGTTGGAGGAAAGCACAGACACAAGCGTGTACCTATACGTGTGTTGATGCGGATAGAGTGGTCTGGAAGATGAGGGTACATTCAGCTCGCTCAGAACTTCTAATATTTCGTTGTTTTCTGCGCCCACAGATGCGCGCCTTCTATTCAACTAAAATGCCACTACCGTATAAATGATATTAAAGTTGAAGCCCTGTTTGGGAACACGTTTTCGTGCACAAGAAAGGACATCGGAAGCAAGCGAGGATACTGAGACAAGGGTATCCAAAGGACAATGGTATTAGTTAAGACCCGGCATTCACAACGCATCATAAATAGAGGATATGGAATGAGTGTTTTTTCTCATATAATATTAATGAAACAAGTCTAAGAATTTTCCGTTTTGGCAAGCCCAAACTGAAAATTCGGACAAGTTTCATAAATATTATATGAGAAAAACACTCATTTCCTATTCTATTTATCATATGACACACACACGCACAAATTAGCCACTTAGTATGACCTTTTAACCCATCACCTAACTTGAGTTGCAGATGACACTTGGAAAAAACATCCTCTTATAACTAAAAAAAAATCTTTTTTTTGCTTCCAAAACATAGGTTTTGACCCCTCATTAGAACGAGCTCGTCGAGCTCGTTCCAATGAGGGGTCATAACCTATGTTTTGGAAGCAAAAAGTGAAAATATAAAAAAAATGAATGGCGTTTTTCTTGCGGGTAAAAGATTAATGCAATATAACCCATCCAAAATAGGACAGATAACGTAAAGTCTCCCAACTGAAATTATGCAAATGTAACCCAGTTGTATTTTGTTTAGCCAATCGAATTGTCCAGTTTTGAAATTGACCATTGAAAGCTCCCAACGCTAATTATGCAAATTATGAAAATGTGGCCCAGTTTTATTTTGTTCAGCCAATCAAATTGTCTAGTTTTGAAATTGACCAATGAAATTGAGGAATGCTTTATTTATCACTGATTAATATGAAAACAAAATATCAAATGTTTTAAAGTGAACAAAACGGACGTGTCATGTGATAAATTGTAATATGAGACTGAATATATAGTACTGACATTACATATCTTGAGAGGAACAATGTGCCATCTGCAATGCTAAAACTCCAAACCTCCCCTCACATTGACATTGACAGTAAAGTTGCTGTTACTGATTATTACGTTTTAATGATTGCTATGTTTTACAGTACATTTCAACAAGTGAAACATGAAGTTTCTTGCTGATAGCATACCCCAAACACTTCCCCTCGTCCACGTGAAACATGCTTCCCACGAATGACACAAAAAAACACTATCATCCACATACTGTATTTGGGCTTAAAACAAGAACATTTGTCACTTCTTTTATCAATAAATGTTGACATGGGAAGGAGGAGACTGTCGGGGGCACCAAGATAGCAAATCGTTGGCATGCATGCAACAGGAATGTCATTCAAGGTATTGGAAATCAACTTGTCTATAGTCATTCTTCCATCAGCAGATTTGTCCGAAAGAATCAACAAACCAACGATATTAAGGACCGACCAAGACATGGACAACCCCAAGATACCTCTCATCGAGATGATCGTAGTCTGGCACGTCTAGTTAGGCGTGAACCCTTTGCTTTAATTGGGGTTTGAAAGGCCTCGTGGCTCCTCAACGAGCGTTTGTGCAACATAATTGTACGAAACCGTCTCAAAGCACTAGGTATGAGGTTCAGAAATCTCATCAAGCGTCCAGCTCTGTCCGATCAGCGTCAAAGACGACGTTTGGAGTGATGTATGGCACGACAACATCGGAATCTCAGGACGTGGTGGACACCCCATTGGTCAGACGAGAGTAGGTTCATGCTTCACGTCACAGATAGCCGCATGAGACCGTTGAGGCATAGAGATACTGCTTACTTGCCAAGGAACATCAGACCGACTGTTCCTTATAGGGGGGGGGGGGGGGGGGGGGCTCAGTATTGATTGGGAGATACTTCTCATGATTGTAAACTTGATATGGTGACTGTATGTGGGAATCTCAGTGGTCATCAGTACATCGGGGGCATTCTCAATCCGGTTGTCGTGCATCATTTCGACAACCACCCGCTGGCGACCCGCCCTGCATTCATGGACGACAATGCAAGGCAACATCGTTCCTATGCTGTGAGAGGATTCCTTCAGAACAACACTATTACAACACTACCTTGGCCTTCAATGAGCCCCGATTTGAATCCCTTAGAACACATCCGGAACTTTTTTGGACGCCGTGAGCAAGCAAGGGATCCGCCTATAGAGAATTTAGCCGATTTGAAAGCTGCATTGCATGAAGAGTAGCAGCAGGTGATGCTGGGTCGTATCAGAAGGCTCACTGGTAACATTAGGAGGAGGGTTCAGGCTTTCATACGGGCACGCGGTGGATACACTCGCTACTGACGTCAGACTCTGCTATTGTATTCATGAGATCACAAGTTACATATTTGTCAGTAATTACCGGTATTGTTTCATCATGGACCGTTCCTGCATCATACTTGTCGAGAGAACATTTTTCCATCAAAAACAGTGACAGATATATGTAATTAGCGCCATTACAATACTGCATATTTTCATCATTGTGTTGTCTTTCATTTGTCAATAGACCATTCTTTCTGCAAACAATCACTTTCGGCCATCTGAAAGATAGCATGAAGGTAATGACAGTTTCTATTAACACCACTGCGAAAAAATAGGGAGTGTTTAATTAAATTCCTGGTGTATATTTGCTCAGTTGGAAGTCACGTCGATCCATTATGTATCAAAGTCACTGACAATGTTGGGACATACCGTATACATAATGCCGTGTGGTAGTGGTTTACTCACTGTTAACGGAAGGTGACAACTCACAAGAGGCTTTGTTGGCACCCAAAGACTGCCGTCTGAAACCAGGTGCGCTCTTAATTTGCACAATCGGTTTGATCCATCCCGAAGGCGTCAGTGAGCCAAACACTTTATTTACATGTGGATAAATAAACGATGGTTCATTATTTCCAGAATTTACAATAACAAGTTACATCAACATTTTATAATCTTCTGGGGTCCAGATGGTTTCCTCCTAGGTACTGCCATCCCGGTTAAAGAGTATAACTCAACGCCAGTTTTTGTTCTAGCTGTCTCTCACGATACCAGGATCTGACATTGCATTCGCTCGGCGTGTATCACAGTTCAAAAACATCTGACATATCGTCCCCTGAGTTCCAATGTGTTCTATGCGCCTACTGGCACATAGAACACATTGGAACTCAAGGGGCGATATTTTTTTTTGAATCAGCGCAATAAATGTTTCTCAATCGAGACTTGATTTGATGGAATATTTGATAACACTTAGGAAAATATCTGTATATCTTTGTGAGCAAAGAGACACAACATTACGTCAACGTTAGTGTGCATGTAAACACAACGAAGAGTGCGCAAACAAACAGACCATAACATCGTCGAATTCCTTACAGAAATAGTGAAGCATCGGGAAAAACCCGGTGCTTCATTATCTAACATTTTGCAGATGGTGATTTTTATTACCTGGTAAACGCATGCGCGAACATCACTGCCCACGCGTGGATTACGACAAGTCCACGGCGTCTGTACTGTAACCAAAACAAAGAAGATTTCGTTAATTTTCCATTTACCCACACACGAGGTCACGAGTTTTAACTGGTTGGGGCTCGATTATTTTTGGTGGACTGAATTTGTTATTCAAAATTCATCCCACAGGCACTCTTCATTATTTTATAATAATAAAAATTTTATTTACACAAAATATTATTTGCGTTTGACTTAGTATAGAAGTCAAACAAAGAAAATATTGGCTTTTCCTCTGGTACCCTTCTTGTTTTTGAAAGCCCTGATAGCGGCTTCTAGCACTCAACCAGTTAAAGGAGTTTTAATAGTGATGTCCAGCCGACAATCCGAAATGTCAGCTGAGCCTGGTTCAAACATGTATCTTATCACCTCTATATTTCCTGTGACTCGCCTCTCTAAAGGGCCAGTGACTTTAGGTAGTAAAAAGGAGGATCGATGACGGTTCACTAAACATTAGCTATTTATATGTATATTGGAAAATAAAATACCACTATTATTAAGTGCCCACAAATTACAATCTATTTGCACCCCCCCCCCCCCGCCCCCACCCCCAAAAAAGGAAAAAAAAATTTCAAATATTGAACAAAGGCTTTTCGAAATCGAATCTTCGGACCCACGCCGTCGCTTCGTTTTCTTGGTACACCCCGACTATTTGTCCAACTTCCTTCCGTTGACAAATTTTTAAGGTTTATGTGTCGAGGGGACACTGCGTGGCCGTACTACTAACCACGATATTCACTTCCATGCACGTCATCCGAAAAACGGACACACTGCAACTATTTTGCTGCACTCACTTCTTGATGTAAAAGGTAGTTCTTATCGCCCTTCAGTTTCTCCTCAAAACAACGCAAATTTCCCCAACAAGCCAGCGACTCAACCATCACGGTTATCTCCCTTGATATACAAGACGGCATTATTTTAACGTTTCTGAGAAAATAAAATGAGCGGATCACTTTAATGTGAGCGTTGAAACATATTTGTTAAGTACACTCCCTTACACTGATCGTGTGAATATTTTTTTTTTGCAGGGAATTCTCATCAAAAACACACCAATAATCGCTTGATTTCTAAAGGCCAAAATATCTCAAATAACCATCGATTTTTCTCTGGAATATTCAACCATGATATTGAATAGAATGCTTCAAAATATTTTCAAATGATTTATAATTACACCTGGTTGGGATGGGGGGTGGGTTTATCAACATAACATTTCGTTTTAAATTTTGTCCTCCCGGCCAAATGCATGGGTTATTAATTTGTCCTATTTCCAAGTGGCCGTTGTGTGGACACCATACGCCTATGCATGGTGACACTTGGTACTCATGTAGCAGGACGGGTTTGTTTCCTTTCGTATATATAACGATTTTCAGCTTGCGTGGGAGACAAAATTTTAATCTAAATTGGCAGTCCAATCACCCAATTCGTCGTTCGAAACACAACGACCGATTCTTTTTTTTAATTTAAAGTTCCACATCAACCTGCAATTCCCACCACACCCCGCGGGCGTTCCACTTGAAATAAGGCATAAATTACCAACAGTCTTTTACACCGGGACGTAGCTAGAGGGTCTTCGATTTTATGGTGTGGGTGGGGGATCAGTTAATTTTCTAACTAGGGTTGGGGGTCCCAGCACGACATACCGTAGGCATGTCTGGAGGGTCCCAGGTCCATGTTTGGGGGGAGGTTCGAGTGGGGGTATATCCCTCTCGAGGGTGTGGGACCGGGGGCCTCCGCCATGTAAATGTTTTAATTTTTGAACCGCTGAGATGGATTTTAAAGCTTCCCACTGGCTTATATCTAAAGCTTTAATCCACAAGAAAATTCCATTTTCCCAGGTAGGTCTATGGGTTTTCCCTTATACGACCAGGTTGCTCAAAGAATATAGACTAACAGCTGTTCAGCCAATCCTTACTCCTTCCAACTGACTGTCAGTCAGTTGGAAGGAGTATGTATTGAGTGAATAGCTGTCAGTCTAAAGTCCCTTTGTAGCCTGGTCATTGAAAGGGAAATGGGACGATGAATTCGAAAAAAACGGACTGGTCAAGATTCGAGGCGGAGTTTAGGAAAATTTAGTCAGTTGATTGAAAAGTCGGAGAATTTGATCGGTAACTGCAACGATTCGCTGATTGCAGTCGAAGAAACGGTGATATCGGTTTGAAAATTCAAAGCAACTGGTCGCAAAATTCTGAAAAGACATGTATGAAGGAAAATGATTCAGTTTCTAGCTATTGGAATTTATACCTTCAAATTTCTAACTATTGTAAATTATACCCCCCCCCCCCCCCCCCCCCCATATCGCTACGTGCCTGCTTTCATATATAATAACCACTGTCTGGATAAGGCGATCCCAGTACTTCACAACTATCTGTTCACAACTTTTCAGTTCATGGACTATGTAACCTTTAATTTCAACAACCATTCATTGTTAGATAGTTATAAATATTTCATGTCATTCGATATAATTTCCCGTCTATTGTCGTACAGTACGTGGAGAGTGTATTATCACTAAATCACCCGCAGAGGGGAGATTCCACCCAACAAATAATTGCAAATTTGTTGCTAAGCATAAGCAACACAAGCAAAGTGTCAGCCATTGGACCTCCGGGTTAAACCCGGAGGTCCATTGGCTGAAACATTGCTTGTGTTTTTTGTCGATATGAACAAAATTTGAAAGTTATAGCTTGGGTGATAACTCCACTCCGCGGGTGATGTAGTTACAATCCACTCTCCACGTATATTCCGAATTATAATAACTCATATTACTACTACTGTTCCCTAATTACACAATTATGTAATATAGGAATTCTGAATCTTTGCTTTGTTCCAGTCGGATGTCAATACCTCGACTTCACCGGTTTAAATATGTAATGCCACCTATTCAGGCCCGTAACTACCACAAAATATTGGGGGGGGGGGGGGGGGGGGGGGGTATCATAATTCTGCCCTGCTGTCACCGCATATTGCCCTACATATATATCACATTTTCAAGTGCTTTCAACAGTACATATCATATGATATCAGGTGCCCTGTTGGGCAGGACACTCCACACAGGAAGATAAATGAATATATTCTAAACAGAATTGTTGAATTTACAAGGACACCCTGGCTAGATGGAAGTTGTACACGATCTTGATATGTCAGGTGCTCAGGGTGCCCTAGCTGTTCAACTCTGTTCTGTTAGGCAGGGCAACATTCTGGCAAATAAATCCTTGGCAGGGCGGTAGTTGCGTGGGCTGCAAACCGTGGTAATCGGGTAACCTGCCCAACTCGCTGCCTTGCGAATAGAAGATCTGAATATGTTTGTGCAACACCCACCCACCCCAACCCTCCCTCACCCCCAGGATTTACGATCCTGCCCTTATTCGTTTTAAAAGTCGTTTTGTCTCTACTTCACTGTCGATATAGTGCATTCTTTGGAAAACTGACACATCAGTTGTTGATGTTTTTTAACGAACAAAAACAGAAAGGTTTTCTTGGGCTATCTCCCAGGCGTGGTACAAACAGGCGCTAAATGTTACTGAAGTCCCTTGTCATAGGTAATTGATAGCTAACTAATTTGGTCACAACGGTATTTGCGAAAAAGAGAAAAAATAAAAGATTCAGGTGATTTGTAACTATGGAGAGTGTAGGGGTGTGCCCTCATCCCCCAATGATTTCCAGTTGGGACGTTTTCGTCAGGATTGGAGCGTAAGATATTAATTCTATCTTAACACTTTGAACTCGTAAGGCAGATTTTTCGGTACAATGCATAATTTCGTCCCATTTTGTGTCTTATTATAAGAGGTCAATACACGGGGCATTGATGATAAAATAATAACTGCAGTCTGCGGCCAAAGGGCTGCAGACTGCAGTTATTATTTTATCATCCTGTATATTGATATTGGACTGACTTATCTCACTGTAAGTGTACACAAAGGCGATACCATTCCAGGAAAGGAGGGTTCAAAGGGTTAAGACTTGGACGTGTGTCACATACACAGTCAAATCCTATTCGGCCTTTCGACTGACCAATTTGAAGTGCAGCACGAAGGCTCAGCGGTTACGGCATTGAACTTCAAACCAAAAGGTCTACGGTTCGATCACCGCTAGAGTTAACTGCGTTGTATCTATGGGCAAGGCACTTAATCCCGATTGCCAACATGGGGGGGGGGGGGGGGGGGGGGGGCACGGTGGCGCTGTGTACTGAGGCGTACTGCACGTCATTGGTGCACTTGTCTTCAACCAATGCTAACCCTGATAGTGTGGAGCTATTACGTTGGGGGGGGGGGGGGGGGGGGGGGGAGTCAGACAGTTGCTCGCTGTTGCTCGTTGGGTCTCTCCGGGTACCTCGGCATCCTCCACCCGTAAAATTGTCCGACACAAGTGACACTGGCTGCCGAAAGTGTCGTTAAACCCCAATAATTCATAAATAATTAAATTTAGAGTGATGTTAAACGTACAAGAAGTTACGCCACGGCCACTGCACATGTATTTCATTTATTCACTAATAACTTCCCAAGAAATATTGAACTACAATCCCACCTGACAAATATTCCTACTGAATCATCAAGGCATGCCTTCAAGGAAGGCATGCCTTGACGATGTAGTTGGAATATTAGTCAGTCAGTCGGGACAAGAGCCCCACAATCTTACAAATCAGGTTACCCCCCCCCCCCCCCCCCCCCCCCCCCCCCCCCCCCCATCGTTCATCTTCGGGACGACCCTGCCTAACATACCGACTATTCACAAAAATCGCATT